>CAJDSM010019763.1:0-19763 GCA_903981925.1 Ostrea lurida
GTCTTGGTACCAAAACAAAGGTCTCATTATGCGACATCTATATGTGAAGTATCAGAGCTCTGTCCCCCTTGGTTCAAAAGATATAGACCAGGTTATAAAGTTTTTCTTTAAAGTGTGACGCCGACATCAGCTCCCCGGACATCCGTACCGGCGAGCTAAAAAATTATAACACGCAGAATATGCCCTCGCATATCGAATCAGTTGAGAGATATGCATGTATCAAATCCATATATGAATGGAAATGAATATTGTTAATAGTGTCGTCAAGGTATGTAAAAGAGTTGAAGTGACAACAAGGAATTTCGGATGTAAAAGCTTTTGAATAAATTCTGCATCATTGAAACTAACTACTCAACTTTATGACAAACGGGACGATTTCAGCTTCTCCATCGTCAACTTCCCATATTTGTGTAGCAATATTCCATCATCACCTGCATATGGTGTGTATGTCTCTCAACTTATTCGATACGCAAGAGCTTGTTCTGCGTATAATCAGTTTTTGAATCGAGGCAAGCTACTTACAGACAAGTTGTTGTTGCGGGGGTTTCAACAGTCACGTTTAAAGGCTGCATTTCGTAAATTCTATGGTCGTTATAACAATTTAGTTTACCAATATGACCTATCATTGAGTCAAATGCTGTCTGATGTGTTTCATAACCATTGTTAAGCCGTTTTTCACACACTGATTTGACTACGGACTGTTCCGTTTACCTGATCAAGACTATGGGCTCACGGCGGGTGTGCCCGGTCAACAGGGGATGCTTACTCTTCTTAGGCACCTGATCCCACCTCTGGTGTGTCCAGGGGTCCGTGATTGCCCAACTCTTGTTTTTGTATTACATTTAGGACTTACGCGATTGATCACTGTTCGTTATCTTTGCCTTTACATAGAAACACAGGGAAGCTAAAAAGGAGCACATTTTGTGTCGATGGGAATCTCACCTGTCGGAAGATTCCCAAAGTACATGTATTGCCAATGAGGAACTCCTGTACAGCAACTTGGTGAATTTTGATGAACTCCATTTTCGAACATCAGCAAATTCTGATAACTTGTTTGATCTGCTTTTTGGAATAATATATTGTTCTTTTTTTACAAGTATGTGTTATATTTGTAATGTTTTTGAAGAGGAATTACATATTAAGCTATTTTTCAGTAATTTTGGATGATTTTTTTTTTTACATGTTCGTCTGTTTTATACAGCGTCCGCCTGTATTTCCGTTGGTCCGTCCGTTTGGGGTTTTCTGTTTCTAGTTCATTTCTTTGTCGCATATCTAACTGAAACTTGTTATGTAGCTCCTCTGTGAGTCAATCTAGGTCATGTTGCGTCGCAATTTTAATCTCAGACTCCTACAATTTTCAATGATGGAACATATATTGTTTTACAGAGTATGTGTATGGGTACGGAAGATGTGCATTTGCCAAGAAATCTGATTTTCTTCAGTTTCTGAGAAATTACAGGTTGTTGAACTTAGTCCGTTTTGAGAAAATATTGCATCAGCTCTTCAAATGTTTAATTACATATTTAGGATTTCCAACATTTCAGTACGAGTATCACTGAAGAGACATACTTTGTCGAAATGCGCATTTGGTGCATCAAAATTGGTACCGTATAAGGTTTAAAAATATGACCCCTGGGCTGAGGTCTCCGCTGGTGGAGTGTTAGTTCCCGAGGGTCCTTACAGCCCCCCCCCCCCATGTGAATCCGGGTTAGAGTAGGTCCTCAGTGCCCCTTGCTTGTCGTAGGAGGCAACTAAATGAACTGCAATCCATTTGCAGACTCGGCCTCTTCTGGAACCAATGAGATACTATCTTGCGATGACATTTTAAATGTTTTAAAGGGGCATAGACACGTTTTGAGCTATAAAAAAAATATCCCCCCCCCCCCACTTTTTTGCAGTGCTCCCTTAAAGTATTTCTAATGATGAGCAAACATTGTAATGTTAATTGTTGGGTTACACTTGAGATACAACACTCACAATTCTTTGGCATGTAAACAAGGCCGGTGTCATGTTTTTGTGTACACATGTTAAATATGTCAGTGAACGTTTCATATAAAGCAGATTTTTCAAATTACAATTATCATTCTGAACACAATCAAACAGTTTCTAGTGTTTCTCACATCCAGTTCTGTTTTAAACATGATATTTTCTATGAAGCAATTTTGATGTAAAGTAAAGCATGGCACGAGCCTTGCTTACATAATAAGGAATTGTGAGTGCTGTATCTCTCTTATACATCTAACTCAACAACTGACATTCAAATTTTGGCTGACCATACCTTAGTTAAGCATTGTAAACATCAAAAATACAAAAATAATATTTAAAATTAGCTTCTTTACTAATGGTTGGGGTGTTATTCCAAAGGCGTGTGGTGGGTGAAATAAAACACTTTGCATGATAAACTGTTCATATATTGACATAATGTGGTTTTGCAAGTCTTGATTTTGTGGGGGATGTTAGATTGAAAATATTTCGGTGTTAATCCATTTATCATTCCATACATCTGTATTAACTTATGTTTTTGTCGTCCATTTTCTAAAGTTTCTAATCCTATTTCAATGTAAATTGAATGTGAATTGCAATATTTGTCGCGCCTGTTATTATGAAGCCTACTATAAACTAGTTTTTTCCCAGTTTTCTCTTTGTAGTAAATTGGGCAATAATTTGTTGTCGCATATGATATCCGCATATTCAACGAGGAATCGGACGAAAGAGGACTTACATTCAAGCGTTTGGCGTTTTAATCTAAGATGTCTAACAAATCTAATTTCTTGGTAGCTTTTTTAATTATCATATCAATATGTTCAATGGAATATCCATTAAAGGATAAAGTCAGAGCTAAATACTTCAAGGGTGGGTATAAAGTTTAAATCTAATGGTGGGCGGTTGACGGGATTTTGTTCACTTGAAATAAGCAGACTTTCGGTTTGCTTGATTTTTTTAAAACTTGGTTTGTATGAAAAAACGTTGAAAAAAGGTACAATATAAAAAACAAATTCCTATTTTTTTGGCATATATATATATGGTGTTCTACGTAAGATCGGTTTTTGAATCGAGGCAGCCTACTTACAACAAGCTGTCGTTGCAGGGGTTTCAACAGTCACGTTTAAAGTCAGCATTTTGCGATAAGCCGTTCTTTATACATTGATTTTTACTACGGATCACTCCGTTTACCTGATCAAGTCAATGGATTTACGGCGGATGTGACTGGTCAACAGGAGATGCTTACTCCTCCAAGGCACCTCCCTGATCCCACCTTTTGTGTATCCAGGGGTCCGTGCTTGCCCAGGTCTAGTTTTGTATTCTGTTTGGGACTTACAAGATTGATCACTGTTCGTTATCTTCGCCATTTCATATACTAGTATCAAATTTTAACTTCCTATTAAAAACAGTTCTACTTTTGTTTGGTAATGAAAATGTAAAACTTTACAAAAATGAAAGAATTTTCCTAAATGTTCAAAATATTTTTAAAAACGCATTGATTAAACTCAGTTGGTAGGTGGGTCGCGAAGTTTAAAACAGGTTACGAACACCTCAAACATGCTGCTCGCCAAGGTCGCTCTGCAACAGTTGTAACCAATAATAACATCGTAAAAATCCACCAAATCTTACAGAAAGACGCAAAATATAACATGAGTCAATTGGCTCGAATGACAAACTTGTCGTTAGCATGTGTTCATAATATTTTGAAAAAAAATCTAAAGCTTAGAAAGATAAACGCTAGGTGGATACATTATGTACCTCATTTGCTTAGCGATGAACACAAGAGGGTCCGTATTGCAAATACAAAGAAATGATTAAAATTGTACCAAAGATATACCAAAAAGACTTTTGATAATTTAGTTACTGGTGATGGGACCTGGGTATACTATTTTGAGCCAAAAACGTGAGTTCTAACAGAATCTGGGCATCAGAAAATGCAAAACGTCTAGTATCGCTAAAAGGTTACGAACCGTGAAGAAGGTTTAAATATCGTTATGTTCTTTGACAATTAATAAAGGCCCTATCGTGCAAATTCTTTTGCCAAAGGGCAACACAGTCACAGGTAACTTCTAAAAAAAAAATGTGGTTATTAAAAAACTGAAGAAATATTACGAAAGTCGTCGCCCCAAAACGGGTATAAAATATCTCCGACTTTTGCACGACAATACGCCTGCACACAAAGCACGCATTGTAGACTTTCAAAGTGATAAATTTTACACAAGAGTAGTGATGTTCAGAATGTGTGTACTAATCTTTATGGCTCTTGCAGTGGAAGTTTATTGTTATTAAGATCTACAAATGAATGTATTCATAATATCATATGTTTAGCAGTCTGTGCAGTGTACATTTCTGTCCTTTTCTATCTTCACTTAACATTGGGTATCACATTATGATTTTTAATGTCCCTGGAATCTTTGATTCGGAAGCATATATTTTTGGTTTGTCTGTTTTGTCTGCAAAACTTTAACATCGGTCATAACTTTTTAATGGTAAGTGAAAGAGTTTTCATATTTCACATGTGTATTCCTTATGACAAGTTCCGTCTGTTGTTTTGTGAAATCCGGGGACATTAGGGGGGGGGGTTGCTTTTGTTGTTTTGTGTGGGTTTTTTTCTTCTTTTTTTTTGGTTGTTTTTTTTCGTTATTTGTTGGTTTGTTTTTTCTTTTGATTTTTCACAGCTGTTGTTTCAATACACGATTATGATCAAGTTTTCTTCTCCGTTTTCTAGGTATGTTCAAATTGGAAGTAAACAAGTTAAATGTACTTGTAGCTGAAATTTGCACTTGCGAGTAATTTACGACTGCTATAAACCCGTGGGGATCCGGGTTAGAATAGGTTCTCAGCATCCCCTTGCCTGTCGTAAGAGGCGACTGAATGGGGGAGGTCATTTGGATGAGACCGCAAAAACCGAGGCACTGTGTCACAGCAGCAGTGACACGATAAAGATCCCTCCTTCCTCAAAGGCCCTGAGTGCCGAGCATAGGCCTAAATATTTTGCAGCCCTTCACCGGCAATGGTAACGTCTCCATATGAGTAAAATATTCTCGAGTGGGACGTAAATTAAACGACTGCTATATGTGCACATCAGACATGGGGTAATGGTAATTAATGTAATCAAGTAATGCTAGTAATTGTGTAATGCACTAAAAACTGCATTACATGACGTAATGGTAATGTAATGCATTACTTTCAAATTGTTTGTGTAATCACAGGGGCTCGTCACGAATTGACCCTCTCTCGCTATNTAATGGTAATGTAATGCATTACTTTCAAATTGTTTGTGTAATCACAGGGGCTCGTCACGAATTGACCCTCTCTCGCTATTTGACCCTCTCTATTCTATAATTATAAATATAGAATAGACGGTGTCAAATTTTAATGAGACAAAAAGTTTGTGACGAGCCCCTGTGGTGTAATGCTAACATTATTTGGCATTACATTGAATTACTTTTATAAAATATTAGTAGTTTTTATACTTAATATGGACCCAGTTGCATAAAGGTTACTAGTAGTTAACTTTAAATTGACAGTTCATTTCTCATTTATACTTTCGTGCAACTGGGTCCAGGTGTACACATTAATTAAACATATGCTTTCTTTTATTTAAAAGTGTCAGACCATACGCAGAAAAAGCCATTGTTTTTGTTTTTTGTTTGTTTGTTTTGTTTTGTTGGTTTTTTTTTGTTTTTTGGTTTTTTTTCATGTGAACAAACCTGATTCCCAAAGAATGTTTTGTAATATCGTTGAATTTGAATTTTTTTTTTATCAGATATCAATCTCAACTTTATGACAAATGGAACACTTTCAGCTTCCCCATAGTCAACATCCCATCATCACCTGCAAATGGTGTGCAATGAATGCAATCTGTTGTACATTGTATATACGTACATGTAGTACATAACACTATGTTGATGTGTAGCTTATGATAAAGATCTGGGTTTTTGTTTTAGAAAACCAAAAAGTAATAGTAATGGTAATGCATTGCTTGACCCAAGTACATGTAATGGTAATGTAATGCATTACTTTTCAATGTAATTCGCCCTTTGTCTGGTGCAGGTTTGTGTGTAGAATCGAATACCGTGTAACTGAAGAAAACGTTTTTTTCAAAGATTTTTGTTCAAAACTTTTAATAGCATTTATGCATAACATTATATTATGCACCAATAATCAGCGCTAAAGCACCATTGGTATGTCTACTCCCATCAGCAGGAAATGTATTCATCACTTAATCCTATTTATGATCTTGCACATCCGTGTACGCTTTTGTGATGACCGCTGCGTACTTTAAACTAATGAGGAATGTTTACAAACCAATGACCACTGCTAAATTGATAATCATTCAGTTTTAACTATCTGATTTTTTCAAATGAATTAAAACTCCGCAGGAGAAATGGAATATATACGGAATGGATCGTGACAAACACACCTTTGTGTTGACGTTGTTGCCAATGAATAAGGAACCCAGTAACACGTGACCAGGTGTACAGTGCAATATCGACGTTTTGGGTTTAAAGAGGGATTAGAATTACTGACGTTAGATCTACCCCGATATACCTGCTACAAATCTAAACTACAAATCGAGTGTTTTAAATAATTCACATTTTTCGGGGATACTGTGAAATTACTACAAAATGACGAAAGTTTCCGACGAAAAATCGGATGAAAAATCTTCAGACGAGAAGAAAGAATACCAAGGTAAGAGCTTTTAACCGTTCTATTGTTTGGAAATATGCAAGACGCGAGAGTACAGTAGATTTAAATTACAAAATTCTGTTTCGGGGAAGGAAAGTTAATGTCATTGGTGGGCTAACAGCCAGGCAAAACAAGGCGAATAAATAAAATCGATGTCGATAAAAAATTATTGATGTGCTGAATTTACGGTTGGGCTACAATAGGATAAATTTTACACACCCCGGTGATTTTTCGTAAACCCGTTTCATTGAATACTCAAGCAATCTATAGGTCGGACAGACGCCCATTGGGAAAAAAATCTGTGTTCCAGTCCATGCGTCTCTTCCTGGTTGGTTCAACAATCATGGTTTCACAATAGATATGTAATTTAGAAACCCGATACGCCTGTTTCAGTAAAGGAGGAGCTAGACTACCTGAAAATTGATTTATGGTCTCTTTATATTTACTACACGTTGTCTTTACGTATGTACAAGTAGTATGCTGTACATACAATGTACATGTATGATGCGTGGGTCAGTAAACTTTTAGTGGATGCATGATATCCGATTATCGTAGTGGAATGGAAAAGTTCACTAATTTCTCAGATTGTTTTTAAAAAATAATTTGTACCCTCACTATTACAAGGTGAACAGGTTGAGCTTGAAGACAAGGCAAAAGAACAACCTGAAGCAGAAAAGCCTAAAGGCAACAAAGAGTACAAGGGTATCGCTCAATATGATCTGTAATCCCGGTCTGTAATATCACAAAGCTATACTCAATGCTCATTAGTGATGAGTATATTCACTGTTGTTTCAGGAATTGTGTAATGTGCTTTTATGATGCATTATATACATGTATATAGATATTAGAGATACATAGAAAGACTAAAAATGATCAACAACACAAACATTTAATTTGAAATTGTCAAATTGATCAGTAGAATGCAAAAATCATCTATTTACTATTCAGAGTATAAAATAAAAATACCAGTAAACCTATGCTCTAAAACTAAGCTATGCATTACCAGTTTAACATTAATTAAACTATTATAATGCTTTTAATAACCCAGGAACAAACAAAGCATTGCTATATTGAACTAGAAAATATGGGGCAATAAAACTCTCAAGTTTATTTATTTAGTTGTCATTTCTATTTAAATATTATGCCACCCTGAAGAAGAGATAGGTTAAATGTTCCAAAAGTTTGACAATTTCATATTGTTCATGTTGTTGGTCATTTTCAGTGCTGAATATCCTTATTCATTCAAATTCAACACTTTGGATGTTGAGTGTTGTTGGTTTTATACATGTATGTGTGTGTGCATGTGTGTGCACTCGTGCACATGCAATATATGAATTAATGTGAGTCAATGTTTCCAGTATCCTTTGCATTGTTCATTTTAAAATGGCATGATTTGGAAAAAAATATTTTCAGTAATTCCATCTATTTATAGTATATGTACCCTATATATGATAATATTACACATGACTATGACTTGTTCATGATATTATCCTGTGTCATCATAGATCAAGGACAATCGTTTTATTCTGCCTAACGTTACTTGTCATTTTCATTGGCTGTCTGCAGCCTTGGTTTCAAAAGTTCTTTGGATTCTTTACATACAGATTTTATTTTGCAAGTTGTTAGTACATATAGGAAACAAAAAATGAGCAAGAGGCAGCAGTTTTTGTTGTTAATTATTATAAAGTGCATTAATATCCCCGGGGGGTCCCAACCTATACTTTTGGGTACAGACGTCCCGCTGAGATTTTCAAACCACCCCCCATAAATATATTCAATATTTTGAAACCATACCCATTCATATATTTTCCGTTGAAAATTCTGACCCAATCATATATTTATACCAAAATTGTGACCTATTCATGTATAGAACTTTGCCGCCCATTCAAGTAAGTGCATATTGTAATTATACCCGGGTTTTAGTATATATTTCCGGGAAAATGTCCTAATATTTTATGATTACAAACCTATTAGAGGATGAACTCCAGCAAATAAATTGGCATATTAAAAATCGTCTACCCATTGATATAACAGATTGATGAAAATGGAACCCCATTGATTATTTGACTTGTCAAAAAAGCGACCCATACCAGCGGCACGTCTGTGGTTATAGCAATATATAGGAAGAGATCCCCCCGGGTAATAGTCAAAGGTGTTGGGTGCATTTTATGCTTATTTTTGTGTGAGTAATTATTCAGTCTAAGTTGTAAAGGTGCTGTGATATATAGCAGTAGATCATGGTGATATTTTATATTTTTAATTTTTTTTTAATTGCAGGCGAAGTTCGGAAATATGATCCAAACTTTAATGGTCCTATCAAAAACAGGTAAGCTTACAGAATGGATCTCAATCATTATTGAATTGTATGTATGATAAACAAAAAACAAAAGGAAACAATGCATTGAAGAACATTTCTGAGAGCAATTACATTTGTTATAACTTTTGATAGCTTTATATAGGATATAATAAAAAAACAGTTCGGGGTACTATGGGGCTACATGTAATAAGATGAAATTGCAAAAATTTGCAGAAATATTCAATAAAATGCATTTATCTATACAGAGAAAATAATCCAGCAACACCGGTTTAAATTTTATTTTGGCGAGTATTGGCCATCACATACATTATTACAATCAAATTTTTTGGGATGCCAATCACAACACATCTCTGCAAACCCACCAAATCAGTAATCAATGACAAATCAGTAATCAATCAAAAATGACCACACGGGTAACTGCAGATAGTTACTTAGAGTATTTAAAATTAACCCAATATTTATAACTACCTTAACAATCAATTTCACAACTGTCAGTTCTCAGTCACAGATCAATTGCACAGAACAATTTCACATTCACTGTCAACACAACAGTTTACAGGGAATCAGTTGACTTGGTGTGCACAAACGCCTGCTTCACAGAAGGTAGGCCAGTCGACAAAGCTATGTGAAAAACACCAATCCGAAAGTACCTGAAAAAACAGAATAAAGCACAGCAGCAAATACTCCATAAAAATATGTAAAGAATGGGATGGGTGGGTGGGATTTTATAAAGCAATTTTATATGACAAGTACAGAAGTGATCCACATTATGTACATGTGTGTCTGCAAGCTTGCATGTCTAGCAACAGAAAGGAGGCTGATCTCGATGTTCGTCACATTTATACTGAAGGACTCCGGAATCTCGAACCCAATTTAATTTAGATACGCAATTTAATTATTTTTTGTAAAATAAAGGCATCTATTTTATATACCAAAATAGATATATAAATATTTAAAAAAACAAGTAAAATTTAAAAAATGCAATACATCTATGTCACATTTGATAGTTCAGGTTACAGCAAGAAATACAAAAGTGCTCAGGCTAATGTAAGTTCCCCCCAAAATACCCAAACCAACAAACAACAGATTTTGTGAAGTGATGAAATATATTGAAAACAGAAAGTTTGGCCATGTTGTTACCTTGGTCTGTCCGTCCTTCTGTCAAACTTGCTACTTCTCAAACTCCTTCTGAATCGTAACCAATTTACCTTGTAGAAATTATTAGGTGGTATCCTGTAATGCAGTACTTAGGTTTTGAAACAATTCCAATTTTACCCTGGGGGCAAAATGGGAGTAAAAAACTTTTTTTGTTTTGGCAAAATCCTGGTTCCCGGAACCTCTCTTACATTTAAAGCAGTAAGTCAAATTTTAAAGGCTATTGGTGGTGTCCCTTAGAAGTGCAATATGGTTTTGGAATTTTCATTTTCATCCTGGAGGCCAATTAGAGGTTGATAAATGAAGTTTTTCTGCAAAACCTGTTTCCAAAAACTCCTTTGACATTTACACAGTAGCCATTTTGGGATGTGATTGGTGTGTCCTTTAAGGTTTCAGAATTTTCATTTTGACCCTGGGGGCCAATTGGAGGTTGAAAACAATATTTTATATACAAAAAATTTAGTAGTCAAATCATCTTCCTGAAGATTATTGAGTGGCAAATGGGGTGGGAAATACACAAACAAAAGCCTGGTGGTTAGTGCATTGTGTCATGTGCAACATGAACAAGAATATCTTTCCTGTAAGTGTTGGGATTGCAAACATTTTAAAGACACTTGAACATGATGGAAAAATGGGTTGGAGTGACCACAGACCACCCAAATATTCAAATCATCGAGACATATGCAGCATATTATAGAGTATATCTACCGGTAATGGCAAACATTTGCATGCAGATATCACTGTCTTATGACTACCGTACATGTATATACATGTACATCTAAGTTTCATATTATTTTTTAGGAGAATTCATTTCAAATTCTCAATGTGTTCTGAATAATGCCTACTTGCTGCTGCTATGGACAAAAATGTGTCTTTAATTTTTTTTATGTCATATCAGTGTGGAGAATTTGATATATTTACTTTGAGAGTACTAGGCAAATTCAAAAATTCCATTGAGAACGATTAGCAAGGTAAACTTTCGGGGACATAGCCTGGATTTCAGTCTTGCCTTACCTGCCAGTTAATAAAGATCAAGTGAAAGCCTTCAACACCAGAGACAATTATTTCACTGGAATATTTCATGTCAAGTAAAAGATTATCCATGGTTTTGATGTTTACAAAATGGATAAGCTAGGATGCAGACTTATTAAAAGTGTTATGCAATAGAATAAACAGAGAGAGCTAAACTTAAATTGCTTTGATAGAGGATACATTACACTGTTAATTATCATTAGATTGAAAGAAACTGAGACAATAAAATGTCAGAAATATGAAGGTGTTTCTACGAATTAAGGTTCAGCACAGTGGCGGATCCAGGATGTTTTGAAAGGCGGGGCCTCACTCAGGTCCTTTGAAAAAGGGGCAAATAGGCTAGAGGTTTGGGATGAAACCCAAGTAGGCTTGAGCTCCTGGGTTGATAAGGATTTTGAAATGCATTTTTAGGAGTTCATTTAGCTATACTTTTGTATATGATAATAATTTTGGACATGAAAATGGGGGGGGGGGGGTCCCCTTTAAATGTGCCTGTGCAGCACATGCTCACCTATAATCACCAGCCAAGAACCGAGTCTTCTCATCTGTGAATTTGAAGATGAGTAGTGCATTGTAACCAGGCTCAACCAACATGAACCACGACAGGCATTTCATTAAATAATTCAAACTAGTAATAGCAGTGCAAAATTTAGATTCATAGGACTAAGAAAATATCTACTTGTACATCTAATATTAATTAATATAAAGCATGCATTTATGGTTTGTTTAAATAATAAAGATTAGAATTAAGCTCTAGAATTAGGTCAGAGATTAAACAATCAAAATCTAAAAAGTACACCATTTAGACGTCATGAAAGTAAAATTTTGCTTGTACAACAAATTTAAAAATGGCCTTTAAAACTGACATGGGGTGATGAATTCATCCATCTTTAAACTATCATGACAATTAATATCTACCATCAGTTTTTTTTTCCTTTTCAATGAAATTATTGAAGCAGATCTTTATTGAGAGCATGAGGTCGGAGGACCCAATTATCGCACACTTCTCATAAAGCACAGAAGATCACTGAGTGAGAATGAACAACCCATTTGCCACATATTTCTATTTTTGGCTCACATGCATATGAGCTATTCTGATCCCATTTCCATTTGTCTGTAAACTTTTAACATTTTCAACTTCTTCTCCAGAACCGCAGGGCTAACTTCAGCCAAAGTTGCTATAAGGCATGCCTGGTAAGAAGGGAATGAAGTTTGTTCAAATGATCTACTATGGCCTGTTTGACATGGAGATAATCCATCTTCGCTAGCCAAGGGTTTTTGGTCCACTCCGCTCCCCATATAGGGAGTGGACCGAAAACCCTTGGCTAGCGAAGATGGACCCAATTATCGCACACTTCTCATAAAGCTCTGACAACCCTTTTGCCACGTATTTCTACTTTTAGCTCACATGAGTATGAGCTAGCTATTCTGATTCCGATTTGTGTGGCATCAGTCCATTTGTCTGTAAACTTTTAACATTTCAACTTCTCCAGAAACACGTCTAATTTCAGTCAAAGTTTGCCATAAAGCATGCCTGGTAAGAAAGGAATTAATTTTGTTCAATTGAAGTACCATGGCCTGTTTGACATGGAGATAATCATGAACTATTAAATGTTTTGTGGCATCTTTTAAAAAAAAATTTCAAGAACCACATGGCCAATTTCAATCAAACTTGGCAGAAAATCTTTCATGGTTTATTTTACCATGTGATCTTGTATCATGGTTATTTCTTGACCCTATTGGGGCTAGGTTGGAAGCTTGTAGCATGTGGTAAAATTTAAATTTTCAGACATGGGAATAATTTAAAGTAGCCAAACAATTAACGGCAAGGTCAAGGTGATTAATGTGAGCGATGTGGCCCATGGGTCTCTTATAATTGTAATAAATGAAAAATATGATATATGACTAACTGTACGTTATGTATATATAGATGATTGATTATAAATTCAATATTAATTTATTATACACTCATTGACAATTTGAATATCAAAATAAACATTTGAATAGTCATATTTATATCTGGTATATGTAGCACTGACAAACGAATATGTCACAGTAATGTTGAAATTTCAAATGTTTAAAGTCATTAAATTTGTGAGCTGGGTTTGGGGAATGGGAGAGATATTTAAACTTTGACAGAAGACTGTGCAGGTCTCTGGTAGCTCTGGTTTTGAAATAATTGGTACATGTATTTCATTTTGATTGTGACTTTGCTCTGACGTGATTTTGGGATTGATTGTCGAGCCCTGTAAAATTCTTTGATTTGATAACGAATTATGGATTGCATTTTAAATTGGATCTCGGAGGGAGTTAATTGCATGGATGAGTGTGTAGATAAGAAATCACCTTTTATAGTTTAACTTGCATTTAATTTTAAAATTCTTTAAACTTTTAAATAACGAATTAGCAGCTTAAAATGAAATTTTACTGAGATTAAGAAATAATGCTGCCTAAAGGGAAACAACTCTCATCAAATTTATGTAATGTTTTCATTTTCTTCACAGATCATGCACAGATATCATTTGCTGTATATTATTTTTGGTATTCATTGCTGGGATGGTATTGTGTTCTGCAATAGGTAAGAATCTCCCTGAACAAACACAGATTAACACGAAATGTGATAAAATATTCGTTGTTCTCTGATGATGTCTCATGTATCCTTATATTTGAACATAAAGAGCCTTTGCACACACTTTGTCCACTTTTGCTTTGTAAGATCACTATATAATGTTCTCTCTGGGATAATGAGATATATTTGATTGTTAATTTCACAGAAAATTACTTTTCCAATTTGAAGCACCTTTTCCTACGTGAAAAATGTATTATTTTGTAGGATATGCCCGGGGAAATCCATACAAACTCTTGTATCCTACAGACTCCTCAGGAAATATCTGTGGATATGATACAGGATACACGTGAGTAATGATTTGTTATATGGATATGAATGTTTGATCTTTAAGTGTAGTTTGTGTTTACAAGCAATACATCTTTTTGTTGGATTGGATAAAAGTGGGTACATTTGGTGGTGGGCTATGGATTGTGGGAACATTTTGATTGTGTCAGATTGTAGATGTGAAACAAGCGGTTATATTTTGTGGTAGATTGTGGATATGAGTGGATATATTTTGTTTTAGATATGATTGATTACATTTTTGCTGTCATATAATTGTAGAATTTAGTGTCGGATAATTAGTGAAAACTAAAATAATTGCTAGTTGCATAAGGTGCACATGCAGTATGAATATGGTTGTGAATGATTGTGTTTATATATATATATGTATGCATGAAAATACAAAATACAAAAATAAAGAATTATTTAAAAAAATACCATATACCATCGCAATGCCAAGTGATTTGGAAGTCCCAGCCCCTATTTTCTAATTATTTTTACCCTCAATATCTCAAAGTTTTTTCTCGTGCCCATTGAGTTTGAGTTAAATAAGGAAATGAATCTTATATTTTTTCGGGTGATGCAGGTATCACCGAATTTAGACGGTAAAACTCATCAATGCGCGAAGCGCATTGATGAAAAGTTTTTACCGTCTAAAATCTCGGTGATAACCTGCATATCACCCGAAAAAATATAAGATTCATTTCTTATCATTTTAATTTTATATTACGACAACAAAAAATGTCCATTAGACATTACTTTTTGTTCAGGTACGTGATCGAAAACACCTCAATTCTTAAAAGGTGTTTTAACCAATCAGAATCGGCATTAGGCACGTGAAATAAAATTAAATGATTGAGGTTTGACTGTAATATGTAAGATATCACAAAAAATTAAACAAGTATTGAGAAACATCACATACATGTATGTCCTTAAGCACAGCTAGATTATAGATGTATGATGAATGTGGAAATAAAGCAAATCTATTCATGTTTCTTGATTGTTGAAGGAATGGATACAGCTTAAGATATGAGTAGAAATTCTGAATTTAAATAATAGTGATGGAAGTCTTGAGATTTGAGCTACAGTGAATATATGCACATTGTGATTATTATATGATTTTCATATTTGATCATTAAGTGAGTGAATTGTGGAGAGTGCAAGGAACTACCTGTATCAGTGGTCCGGGTTTTAGTATTTACGGTGTTGCTTTTTTTATTACAGAGGGAAGCCCTATCTCGTTACTTTTGACAGTTACAGTGCGCTAAGACAGGTCAGCAGTCATTGTGACAGGATGTCCCACACCCCAGGTTCGTAATCTTTATCATCTGATACTATCCAACTCATAGTCACCCAAGCATGAAAGTTTTGTAGTGTAGGATAGTCGTAAATTACCAGGTTATAGACTTTGAAATGAAGAACTCGTCCTCTCTCCCCTGTGAAATGTTGAGGGTATAATTAGAATCCCCATGTTAGATGTCAATCCGTGCATCCTACTGTAATTTGGGCTGAATTACATGTAATAATGATGAAGCATCAGCTTCTTATACCTGACACAGTTCTGTGTGGACCAGGTTCAAGTTTTCAGTAGTCAGGAGTAGTACCCTGGATATTCTGTGCCTACTCAGTGACAGGTAATTTAAACCAAATTTAGAAAATGAAATAGAAAAACTACACCCCAAAACACTCTTACCTGCCACAAACCTTTTTTTGTAATATCAAATTTTTTTTGTATGAAAATATGTTTGAATTTTTTTTAAAAGATATCTGTGTGGATAAGATTTTCATTAGACATTGTTGGAAGTGCTCTATGTCACTGAAATACCAAGTCACTTTCATTAGAGAATATTGAAAGTAACAAGACCCAAGATAATAATTGTTGAACTGAACATATTTTATTGACAAAATAACAATGATATTCCACAATTTTACATTTGTTTTATGCTGTATGACTAAACTTCATAATATGGTCAGTGACAATTTAAGCTTTTTTGTGTGTGAGCTGTATAATAGGGTCTCCTGCATCGGGTTGATGCCCAGATCTAGCATGTCTGCAGAAAATATGTTTATCTTTGAACATGATACTATGATTATAGTCAAAGTTGCCACATAAACTGCTATTTATTGAACATTTATACTGTGTGTATTATCTTTTTCGTATTGCTTTGTCACAGGTGTGTGTGAGTAGCTGTCCAGCATCTTACTGGCATTATGCTTATCAAATGGCACTGGAGACTGCCACTACAAAAACAATAGCAGACAGAGCAACGGACATGGTCTGTAAAGGAGGAACCGACACCCAAGTGGTAAGTATACATTATAAAGCAGAACCTCGCATCACTCAAGTGTAACGTTCATTTATAAAGCAAGAACTCACATCACTCAAGTAGTACGTTACATTATAAAGCAAGAACTCACATCACTCAAAGTGTAACGTTACATTATAAAGCAAGAACTCACATCACTCACAGAAGTTGTAACGTTACATTATAAAGCAAGAACTCACATCACTCAAGTGGTAAGTTACATTACATTATGAACCAGGAACTGACACTCAAGTGGCAAAGTTACATTACATTGTGCAGGAACTGACACCTTAGTGATAAGTTACATTACATGATCTATAAAACAGGAACTGAGTGAAAGTGAAATTACAATGTATCATGCATAAATAATGTTCATGAATACAGTGTTTTAAACAAATTTCTATTCAGATGGAGAAATAATTTAATTAAATTAAATCTTTTCATTATTTCAGGGTACTATACAGAATTTGGTCGACACAGATGCATGTGCCAGTTATTATGTGAAGTCAACACCAGGTGAGATTTGGTTGAGCTCTATGTGCAGCAATATTAATATACAATTATTGACTGTGTCCTCAGACGACGTCCGTTTTGTTTGACTCAAGAACAGATCTGATGGTCTCAGCCTATAGCTTCTGGTAACGAATCTCGATCTTCTCTGAGGTCAAACAAAACAGCTATTGTACGAGGCCACAGTCTACGACTGTTTATTGATCTATACACCTTAATTTTTTAAAAGTTGTTTTTACTTAGATGCACATGGTTTGTTGACTGAGAACTTTTAACATGACGATGTGATTACATACATTTATTATTAATGTATCCACTTGTTTAAAACAAAGCATGCCCAATACCCAAATCAAATTATTAATTTCTGAGTACCGGTAACTTAACATTTTTTGCGTTTCTGCTCTGCATCATTTTATCTAATGAATTCTGTATTTCATTATCAATCAAATCAGGGAACCTTGCCATTGTAATATATTTATAATAACTCAAATTAATTAATTTCAATGTAATTGGTTGCACTATTTTTCTTGATGTAATTTATATTGAATGAACTGAGTTGATATGTAAGGTTATGCCATATTTAATGTGATCTGTTATTTTGACTTATGTTTCTATAATATTAATTAGATGATCTGTAATTTTAAATAGTGGTTGGTCGTTGCATCCCCTCCTTCTTCCTGGAGATAACAGACTGGGCTCAGACCCTGTTTGTGTCCGATGGTAGTAGCTCTTACAATCTCACCAATGCTGCTGGGGAGGGAATCACAGGGGATGCCATGAATGAGGCCAGCTAGTGAGTATATGGACAAAGAGTAAAAATTTCATTTAATGTAGACGTATTTAATTCCACAAGATTTGTGTCCAGGCCATATCTTCTTTGTTCAAGCTTCAGTGACTCAAGTGAGCATAAAAATATGTGGGTGGTGGGGGGCATGTATGATTGTTTTACTCCCAGTATTTCTAATTAAAACCAAGGTCGAAGGCATTGTGACAATTTAACCGTGACATATATGCAAGAATTTACATTTTGTGCACACACACACATACCATTAAATATATATATTCATTAGCAGTTGTAGCGGACTATGTGTATATGCTAGAAATCTCAGCATCATGCAGGCTTACTCTATTTGTAAAAGAGTAAAAGTGTTCTGTTTATTTGGGGGAAACCTGTACAATCTAAATACCTAATCAATGTGTTGAGTTTACTGTTGACTTTTATTAAAAATTTTCAACCATTGTAATTTTCTCAATGCCGTTGCTATCAAAATTTAGCCATTATAATGACATTTGTATATAACGACTCACTTTCTCGATATAATAATACTAAAGCTAATCATTCTGACCTTCCAGTTGGTTGGCTAAATTCATGTCGGTCAGCGAAGTTGTAGAGATGATCTTCAAGGACATTGTTGCCTCGTGGTATCTACTGCTGGTGTAAGTATCAGCACAGTGAAATCTAACAAAAACACAGCAAAAGAAAACGTAACTTCATTCCTCAGTCATACATTACTGTGTTAAATTGAATCCTAACCTCTCATTATTTTACAAACATTAACAGTAAAGAAATGCTTCATGGTAAAAATAAATGTCTTGATGATTTAACACAGGTTTATGGGTGCTGCCATGGTGGTGTGTTTTATCTGGATTGTCCTGATGCGATGGCTGACGGGAATTATTGTGTGGTTCAGTATTTTTGCAGTATTAGCTGTTTTGTCGTACGGTAGGTTGTTCTATTCCACTCCTGAAATCCATTTCACAAAGAAAGAAATGAACAAAACCTTTCTTTCTTACATTCCATACATGATTGTCTCATAATAAGTGTTTCANAGAAAGAAATGAACAAAACCTTTCTTTCTTAATTTCCATACATGATTGTCTCATAAGTGTTTCCTAATAATGTTCCATTTATATTGCATTACTGTTGTGATAACTTGGTGCCTTTCTCTGGATGACATAACCACAAACATTTTCAAAAAAAAATCTATGTANCCATTTATATTGCATTACTGTTGTGATAACTAGGAGCCTTTCTCTGGATGACATAACCACAATCATTTTCAAAAAAAAATCTTTGTGAAGAAAAATGAGAATAAACTACAATTATCAATCCAGTCTTCTAATTATAAGCTCCCCTATATTTGTGAGGAATTGTGTTTGACTTTGTTTTCTGTGAATTGCAGCCTGTTACTACAGTTATGTTCAGTACTATGATCTAAAGACCAAGAACGTCACAGGAGAATGGGGATATTCCGAGGCTTTCGCCCTCAACTTCAGCTACTACCTACAGCTCAAAGAAACATGGCTGGCATTTGGTAAGGCTACAGTGGTTTTTCCCCCAAAGCTGAGCATGAAAGAAAGATAACTTTTCATCACTTCTTAAAAAATTTCTCCATAATTTGTCTCTGAGGTAAATTATCAATGATTAGATGAAATTCTCTGGAATCCACTTTCCAAAGTATAATATGATATATTGAAATAAATTCTGAGGAGAACTCATTCTCCTTTTTTTTCCAGCCTGTGGAACTGCCACATTTTTGGCTATATTTGTTCTGTTGCTGATCTTCCTCCTGAACAGAATTTGCATCGCCATTGAGTTGATCAAAGAAGGAAGCCGGTGAGTTATGTAGTATTTAGAAAAATGATAAACTGTCAATAGTTCATTTTATATATTTAAAGATTCTATTGTAATAGGAAATATATGCATTTAACATTAGATAATCATATCTAGTACATCAAATTTGTTATTGTTTATGATTGTTTACAGAAGTATATCTTTTTTTTTCAGAGCCATTGGAAACATGATCTTCACTTTAATATGGCCGATCTTTCCCTTCCTCTTCCAGCTAGTAATAGTGGGCTACTTTGGATTGAGCTC
>CAJDSM010019764.1:0-14136 GCA_903981925.1 Ostrea lurida
CATGTATTTATATCCCCCGTAATAATATGACTAAAATCAAATGAGGAAGAGGAACATGATTTCGTTGTAAATGCACTGCAACGTCTGTTTGTAATTAAATAACTTGGATGCAATAGTGGAATTATATCTATCTATATATAATTTGTCGAAATGCGCATCTGGTGCATAGAAATTGGTACCGTATGTGATTTATATCTATATGAAATACAAGGTTTGGATTTCATCTTAAAGTAAGGCGGAATACAGGATTGTACTTTTTTATGGTTGACAGCATCGATTCCTTTATTGTCAAATTTGGTAGGAATGACCTTAAAAACGGAGGTCAATTGTCACGGCATGCGTTTGCACTGCCACGGCCCTAAGCGTTAAGCATAAGTCTAAATATGTGGTAGGCTTACTTCACATGCATTGATTGATTGATTGATTATTTATTGTTTTACGCCCCGCTCGAGAATATTTCACTCAAATGGAGACGTCGAGATCACCATTGCCGGTGAAGGGCTATAAAATTTAGGTCTATGCTTGGCACTCAGGGCCTTTGAGCAGGGAGGAATCTTTATCGTGCCACACCTTCTGTGACATGAGGCTCGGTTTTTAGTCCCTACGACGAAGTCGAAGGGCTTAGGTTTGCACATCCGTCGTCTGTTGTCTGTCCGTCAGTCAGTCCGGTAAATCAATTTTCCGCACTTTATCTCTCAACTGCTTGAGATATATTTGATATTTAGTATAATTGCTTTGCCATACCAAGTTACAGATCAAGTACGAGTTTGGTTGATCGATTCACTTTTCACTGAGTTATGGCCCTTGAGACTTAGAAAATTTCATAAATATATAGTTTTCTCCGCACTTTGTTTCTCACTGCTTGCAGATATTCATGTGATATTCGGTACATTGCTTTGCCATAACAAGTTACAGAATCAAGTTCAATCTGGTTTGACTCCATTCATTTTTCGCTAAGTTATGGCCCTGGTCTATCCTGGCTCTTTACCATAAGTATGATATAGCGTACATAATGCAATTAGAATATTATTGCAGTCCAATAATGTTTGTAATCGGTAGGGGGCTATGTATTGCTATGCAATACTCTCAGAATGCTTGTTCCGGTCTCATTCGAATATCCGCCCATTCAGTCGCCTCTTACGACATGCAAAGGGATGATGAGGACCTACATGTATGGTCATGTATTTTAATCTAGATCCCCACGGGTTTACTTCACATACAACTGGTGACGTCTCAATATGAGTGTAAAATTCTCGACGGGACGTAAAGTAAATAAATAATTAATCATATACTGTCATACATGTATTTCAAGCGAGAGGTTTCACGGTAGATATGACCGGTTACCAGAAGAATAGAAATAAGAGCAGTCAACTCGATAATTTCCAGTATAATTCTAAATCTTTGGAAACCATAGTCGTGCATTGCTCCAGATCTTCCTACAAGTACATATCTTTGTCTTATAAAACAGCAATTTAAGCACAATTCATCTCCGTCCTTTTCGGTCTTAAGTTTTCGTATCCTATCCCTATGATTATATTTTCCCCAATTCCTTTCACGTGATTTTAGCATTCGTAAATAATTAAAAAGGCAAATATAATGAACAGTGATCAATCTTGTAAGTCTCACATATAATACAAAACAAGAGTCGGGTAAATACGGACTCCAGGACACACCAAAAGTGGGATCAGGTGTCTAGGAGGAGTAAGCATCCCCTGTCGACCGGCTACACTCGCCGTGAGCCTATTGTCTTGATCAGGTAAATCGAGCAATCCGTCACCAAATCAGGGTATGATTGATTGATTATTTACTGTTTTACGTCTCACTCGAGAATATTTCACTCATATGGAGACGTCACCATTTGCCGGTGAAGGGCTGCAAAATTTAGGCCTATGCTCGGCACTCAGGGCCTTTGAGCAGGGAGGGATATTTTTCGTGCCACACCTGCTGTGACACGGGACCTCGGTTTTTTCGGTCTCATCCGAATGACCGCCCCATTCAGTCGCCTCTTACGACACGCAAGGGGATGCTGGAGGCCTATTCTAACCCGGACCCCCACGGGTTTAAATCAGGGTATGAAAAAACGGGTCAATAATAGCTTTGATAAACGTCAGACAGCATTTGATCCAGTGGGAGATTGTATGGGCAAACTAGATCGTTATAACGACCATAAAATTTGCGAAATGCTGTAACTGTTGACACTTCTGCAACAACAAATTGTTTGCAAGTGGCCTGCCTCGATTAAAAAAAATTATCATACGCAGAACAATCTCAAGCTTATCAAATATTGTGTTAAGACATGCACACCATATGCAGGTAAAGAAGGAATGTTGCTGCATAAATATGGGAAGTTGACAATCGAGAAACTGGAATCGTCCCGTTTGTCATAAAGTCGAACTGTTAGTTTGCCGTTAAAGGGGTATGAACACGTTTTGAACTAAAAATGTGCAAATTTTAGATTGCCAATTTTAATGTTTACAGAGCTTGACTAAGGTGTTTCTAATGGTCAGGAAAATTTTTAACGTCATCTGTTCACTTCCAAGTGAGATACAGCACTTACACAATTCTTTATTACATGTATGTAAACAAGGCTCGAGCCATGCTTTTGCTTACATATATTGAATATGCTACTAAACGTTCCATTTAAAACAGATTTTTTTTCAAATTAGAAGTTCATTCTAAACACAATTAAACAGTGTCTAGTGTTTCTCATATCTCAAATTGTTCGTACGAAGGCAATCTTTATGTAAACATAAACAAGGCTCGAGCCTCGTTAACATAACGAAGATTTGTGAGCGCTGTATCTTGCTTGTAACTCAACTGACTTTCAAATTTTTGCTGATAGCCACTAGAAATAACTTGATTAAGCATTTTAAACATCAAAACTGACAATCTAAAATTTGAACATTTTTAGTTGCAATAACGTGTCCATGTCCCTTTAATATCTATTTTGAATAAAATATCCAAGTACGAAACAGACATGGAAGACTCTGTAGTGTCTTTTAATTCTAGTTCGCTGGGATAATATTGATTCGACATATGAATGAAAATTATTATTATTAATAAATAAATCGTCGTCAATATATTAA
Source organism: Ostrea lurida (assembly GCA_903981925.1). Taxonomy (NCBI): domain Eukaryota; kingdom Metazoa; phylum Mollusca; class Bivalvia; order Ostreida; family Ostreidae; genus Ostrea; species Ostrea lurida. The sequence continues at coordinate 3,087 of CAJDSM010019764.1, forward strand.
AATGTTGAATTAAAGACCACGGCTAGAAATTTCTTCTTCTCCTCATGTAGAAGCCTTTGAATGATGAGAATCAGAGTGGAGCTTAACAAAGTATTTTTTAGAATGACTGATCACTAGGTATGAATAGTTCCTTTTTCCATTCCTTTTAAATGTCTATACTGTTAAAAAGTCTAGTCTTTAATTTTTATTGTTAAAACTTCTTTCTTTTATCCCGAGAAAGGGACGGGTCGTCCCTAGGATTTATTCAAATGTTCATGTTGTTGGTCATTATATTAGTGTTTCACTTGGAGCTAAATTTCGCAATCGTTATCTTTCAGTATTTCGCGATGGTTAATGTAATTGCGAATATAGCGAAAATAAAGCCCACTCGATAATTCCCTCTTTACAGTATATTTTAATACGGACGTCGTTAAAATAGCAATAACAAACTGTCACTGTTTCCATATGCGTTTAAGGAGGTTCTTAGAATTCAAAAAATCGCATTACAAAATGTCATCCCTCCCTCCTCTTTAAAAAGTTATGCTCTCCATTTTTTAAACACCAACCAAACATTCACATGTGACTGAATTGTATTTATATTAGCCACGGGAGTATGGCGCTGTTGAACACTGTCCGATTATGGGGCCATTCATCGTGTTCCACTCCAGAAAAGGCGTACGTCTTGACCTTCCTCAGGTTGAATAGTGTCTGTAAACCGAACGAATCATCCAGGAAGTACTGAAAGTAAAGAAAAAAAAAGCCTTTCCGTTTATATTGCATTTGATATCTGCATTGATTTCTGAGGTGAATACTTGTAAGAAAGATGCAAGCAAAGTATCTCTGTCGCTTACGTTCATCTTCCGGTAGAATGTTTACCGATAATCTAATTTCGTATGTCTCCATTCCTCTTGGAATGCTACACCAGATAAATTTAATGTGGATGAAAAGTAGGGGATATGTTTAACAATATTTTGAAACCACTGTCCTGGGAAGTTTACAATTTTGGTAGATGCCTTCCTGCTCTACATCACTATGCATATAGTTTTTCTTACAGATATGCGGTTGTAAATATAAAGAGTTTTGAAAATTGGTCAATTTTTGGCACTCATTTAAACTCAAGAGGTGCAGGAGTCCGGAAATTTACAATTTATGGCCCCCTTCCAAAAATGCTTTATATCAAATTTGAAAAGAATTGGAATGATGCTATCAAGAAGTAAACTGGTATCAAGTGTATCCGACTGAATTGAAGGGAATCTCTGAGCAGTAAGCAGTGTAGACCAACCGGCGTGTGGACATGCTCTAGCACTCATCAACCTTGTGCCAGCTATGGATCAAATAGTTTCACTGCCTTGTGAAAAGGATTCTGAACATCCAGAGGCTATTTGGAAGAAACCCAGAAAGAAAACCCGGGCAGATGATCCGGTTAGCATAATTACACATGTAGCAATCATCTACAGGAAGGAACCTCGAATGAAAACTCTGGTCCACCAGGGTGGAGGTTGGGCGTGGAGTTAACTACCCCACCCTGCAAAATAGAAACATCAACAAGCAAATTAGAAACTTGTTGGCGCCTTTTGTCCCAGCCGAGATGAAGAGGATAAGTATCGAGAAGATATTAAAAAGTTCAATTGTTAACGCACGACGAAGGCTAACCGATATTGCAATAGGTCGATGATTACCTACAGTTTACAAAAAGGTAGTGGTAAATCAATAATTGAAGAGGCATGTTATTCGGTATTATTTTCTGACGCAGTTGTCATTATTGCAACACTTCTATTTATGAGAAAACAAACTGGTCAACCATAAACATTTCTTCATCAAAGATAGATACAAAATCAAGCAAGTGCGCCGTCATTATAGTGTACATAACCATCTAGTGTGAAAGAGGTGCTTTGGTTGGAAGTTCTGGAAAGCTTTGGACGTTTTTTAGGAAATGGAACAAAATCTCCTTAGGGGGAGATAAAAGCAAGAGAACCAGATTCTTGACTACGAAGATTGATGCAGTCGAGCCATAAATTATACTTGTAAAGTATTCAACCCATAACAGAACCAGAGTCTACATTTTTATTGAAACAATTCAAAACAATGCATTGGTTGATTAGTTGTTTTAGTCCCGTCGATATTTATTGATTAATATTGTGACGTCTGTAGCCATGCGCTTTGGGCTTAATAACACAGCAGTGAGGATTCTCCAACGTGCCAACGCCTGCTGCGACGTATTCGAAAGACCCGTGATTGCCGAACGTTTTGCGAAGGAAAAACCACTACTTATGTTTACTTTTTAGGTTCGACGTTGCCATGACTTGAACGGAGCTTTTACTACGACCTCACCGATTACGTTTTACCACTGATCGGTGAAAAATGCAATGCGACCAAACTATATAATTAATGAGGTATTCTGTAAATAAGGGATATCAATTTACAAGCATCATGAGCTTCTGTAATGATGTATAATTCCAATGTCCTTTATTACAATCGTTTTGATTGGATAAATTTAAATCGAAACGAGAATTTACACATCAATAAATCCGAAAACGTGACGTCACAATACGCGCATGAAAACAAACAACGTAACGCACGGAACTATTCAATTTTTTAAAATTGTTCATACAGTGAACAAATTGGAATTATAAGAATTAAACACTCTTTTATTCAGTTTGTGAGTAAAATGTCCAGATTTTACACATCGATAAATTCTTCAAAAAGAATGTTTAATCCTATAATAACTTTTTACCGTACGATTCTCCAGCTCCCTTGATATTAATACAAGGTAAATTTGCCAAGTTATTTTCGAAATACATTTTGTGGTTTCGGGGCGTCCCTCAGTGGATGGACATTTATATCTAAATGGATTTTTGGCCATTTTTGTGTCTTTACCCTCCTCCTATTTGGGACGGAAAAGGTATATAATTGGATTCACACCAACCCACCCCGAAAATTTTCTTAGATCCGCCACTGGAAAATAACAGTTTCATAAGTAATAGACATGGAGGGCAGTTATACACGATATCACACGTAACCAATAGATCACCTATGGCATATTCATTGTAAAATAGAAGAACGACATACCCTTTGTTGTTCCATTTCAACAACCTTCTCTTGAGAGTCGTAAAATGCGAAATGACTGAAAAAAAAGGAGAGAATAATCGTGACCCGAGGAGACAAAACATATTACAGACCGTACTCGGTTTACATTTAATCATCACCCAAAGCTGTCCAAAAATGAGTATGGTGACGTCTCCATATGAGTGAAATATTCTCGAGTGGGACGCAAAACAACAAATAATCAATCAATCAATCCAAAATGAGATATTGTAAAACGAGAATATTTTGCGCTAAATTTAATTGTGCGTTGAAATTTAATTCATTGACCAAGTGGTATCGTTGCGCTAAAATAAGTTTGCGCCAATAGGCTTTCAATGTTGATGGCGCTAAAATATGTTTGCGCCTAACATTCTCGTTTTACAGTAGGTAATTATCACTGGTATTCTAGTGGTAAGTAGCTTTGATAATGCAATGCTGGGCATCGTCAACGAAGACCAATGTACATACCTTGATTCCCATGGAGTAATGACGCCATCATCGGGTCCACCAATCAGAATTAGTCTATTGAGTCTTAAGAAATTTTGCTTGTATTCTGAAAGAGGAAGTCCAAATATTTGCGCTCTATTTTTTTTTAAAGTAGCTAATTTATTTTCAGATCGTTACTGACATGTCATTCAAGAACTCATTTTACCGTTCATTTTGGGCGTGTATGTATCGTTGTTTAAGGATGCCAGAAAATTGCAATACTTTGTGTACCGCTCCAGCTGGTGGGGATCTAGAATGGATGGATTACATGTATACATATAGTATTATTGGGGATCTGCAATACATGTATATTGAATGAATTGTTGAGGATCTAAAATAATTGTGTCAGAATCTAAAATAATTGTTGAGGATCTATATTGAATGAATTGTTGTTAAGGATCTAAAATACTAGTACATGTAATTGTTAAGATTTTAAAATAATTGTTGAGGATCTAAAATGAATTTAACGTGAAGTATCGCTATGTAAAAGTCCTACAGTCCAACATTAGTTACTTAGTATTCCTATAGTTACCTTTCCAGTAGTTTCCTATTGACAGGTCTTGGCCTACTTTTGTATAAAACACTCTACAAATGATATATAATTCCATATACATGTAACATCACAAAACATTGGAAATTTCCGAAACAGGAGTATTTCCTCATGCAAAGCTCCTCTCCTTTACTGGATTTTGGCTTGAAATTTATACTTGTTTAGGCCTTTTCTGTAAAATTTAATTTTTTTTTTTTTAAATTGTCCTTGGCTTTCCAAACTTTTAGGTTTCAAGCATTGCTGATGAGAAATTACTTTTCAAAATGTGTCGCATACGATGCACCAAAACTAGTATGACATATTTTCATTCATAAGATTGTTCACACACCATTTCTAATCTTCACATTTTTAATTTTTTTATCTTCACGCCTTTGTTGTAGGATTTTGAGGTTAATTTTTATTGAAAGTTTTATAGAATGTAAAGTTATGACATTATTTAGAAATACAAAATTTAAGGTAGTTCTACTGGTGACCATTCATGGTCAGTTTGAGTCGTCGATAGCGTGACATCTTCTTAAGGTCGAGTGCGATTACCAAAACTGGATACTGTGGAATCGTCATTGTTCGTGGGGAATCAATGTTCGTGGATTTCGTGGGTCACCCTTACCAACGAATTTAAGTCCCCACGAAATTGTTTTATTGTCCTTTTAATCTTTATAAATTTTATGCCGTTTGCATTATATATCAATCACCCACGAAATTACGTCCCCACGAACCAGCAAAATTTTGGTTACCCACGAACATTGGCCCCCACGAATTTAAAAAAAATGATTCCACAGTATATGGAAATATTAGTTAGAATAATCAGTTTAATTTTCAAATAAAATTTAATCTAAAAACAATAACAGCACCATCGTTAATATATACATGTACTGTGAGTGACATCTACACAATGGGCAGTCAGTGAAAATTAGACCATACCCTTGCATTGTGTCATGGTTTTTAGATAATCACTTACAGACTGTACGACATTGAATCAAACCTTATTGTCACACACTACAGACAACAATCCTCACCTGTACGCCTCCGATTTCAATAATGTTGGAAAAATGTATTTCATATATTTTGTATCTACAACAGAGAGAAGTGTAGTTAAAGATTCGTAAAATGTAAACGCACTAATTATAATTTACCATGTAAATGAAGCTTATAATTACCTCCGTATTGTCCAGCTAATGGCGAACTCAGGGCGATGAAAGTGTCAACGTTATGTTGGGTTGTTGACAGAATTCCTCGACAGAGAAGGCCTCCTATCATAAAAAAATATTCATTGATTCAAATAAAAGACTATCAAAAATGCTTAAAAAACAAAATGTCTACTACGGTTCAAACAAGTCTTTCAGTACTCTAGATTCCTTATTTTACGCGAGTTCTAAATTGTTAATTGGGCAAAATGACTCGTATACATCAAATCGTGTGAACATGAATTCGCATGTCGTTCGTTAATCTAGAGGCAGCAACAGAAATTTTAAGCGAGTAATTTTATTTCGATAGCAATGCTTCTCGCGAAATTAAGGAAGTAAGGAAGGGGAAACTGTATGGGAGGGAATCAAACCTGGGACATCTGTGTTACGAGTCATTTGATCTAACCACTGAGCCAACCAGACTGGTGCGTCAATTATACTAGTATTTGATCCCTAAGTTCACTCGTACCTGGACTATATTATAACTCTTTACCTGAACAGGACTTGAGGATTGGTCACGGTACCATCTATGTTAGGAATATAAATTGGCGAAGTAAAGACATTAGGTCACTGCGTACCAATCTATTGTTAGGATGTATAAATTGGCGAAGTAAACAATGTTGTTAAACGTAATCATAGTCCCAAAAAACATATATACAAAATCGAAGTGTAGGGCAACACGGACAAAAGCGAAGGCAGGATCAGGTGCCATGAGACTAGTAAGCATCCTCTGCTGACCGGTCACACCCGCCGTGAGCCCGTAGTCGAAACAAAGTAAACGGGTTACAACATCACTGACTTAGGTGTTTACACTAATGTCTCCTTTTCTTTCTGTTCCCTCCTTCCTTTTCTTATGATGAATGTTTACAAAGTTTTACATTACTGATTATGGATAAACACTTCAAAATTATCATGAATATCTAAAGATTTTAACTGTAAATTGTCAGGGTCTTGGTTCATATTGCAATCAGTTACCAGAGCAATAGATCATTTGTTTCAGAATGTTTTTAATCAAAGAGCTTTGGATTGACATAGAAAACTGCGTTAAAATCTATGTTAGATATTGATATAAACTTAAGCAGCAATTCAAATTTTGATTTTGGTAAAATAAATAACTTTAGATCAAATCGATCTAGAAATCTATAATTCTAATAATCAAATACTATATTATATAAATAACCAAGTTCAACCACTTAAAGAATCTAAATTTTAGAGACCTAAAATGATTGTTAAGTCAATAGATATATACATTCTGAAAACTGCAGATACAAGGAATTTGACAAATGTTTGAAAAATGTTTTACAAAAAAAATTGAACATTCATCATGAGTTTCTCCCCAACATCTTACATTCTTTAAAATCTGTCTTCTTCACAAATCTCCTCTTTTCGGTCTAATAAATACACATCAAACTTTACACATATATTCTGTATATCAATCTGTAATGAATTGAATAAGGTTTGTGCATATTTATGTGTTGGTTTTTTTTCGATTTGTGTAAGAATGCTATAGATGAAAAAGTATGTATTGATAAATCAATAAAAATATATATATATAAAAAAAAAAAAAGTAAACGGGTTACCCCCCCCAAATCCAGTACGAAAATGACAGTCTAAAAAGGTATGAAAGAAATACAGTCAACATATGACTTAGTAATTGACAAACAAGGTCATTATAGCAGAGCCTAGAATTTGCGAAATGATGACTTTAAACGAGATTCGTTATACCCTGCAACATCAACTTTTTTGTTAGTAGTTGCCCCGCTTTAAAAAGTCCTACGTACGCATGCATGCTCTAGCATATCGCGAATCAACTGAGAGACATAATGTACACACCCTAAGCAGGTGATAGTGATACAATTACTTACATAGAAAGGAAAGTTGACGATTGCAAAGTCAAAGTCATCACGTTTATCATATATGTAGTTGTCAGATCTGCCATTAGAGTCAATTATTAAGTAAAATTACAAAATATGAAGCAGATTCTGTGGTGTCACTTTATTTCGAGTTCGTCAGGATATATCAAAATGACATAATTGTGAAACAAAAGAGCGAAGTTAACATTGTTGTCAAACGTAATCATAATCCAAAACATATACAAAATCGAGTGTAGGGCAACACAGCGAAGGTAGGATCCAGGTGCCATGGAGGAGTAAGCATCCCGTGCTGACACGGTCACACCGCCGTGAGCCCCTTAGTCGAAATAAGTAAACGGATTACCCGTAGTCAAATCTATTAATGATTGTTAATTGATAAACACATCATCTATATACCTATATGTAAGGTTTGAAGGACAACGGCAAGTTTTTTTTGTTTCAATACCCAACGTAAAACATGTGGTTGAAACAAATGCTGCTCAATATGAATATAAAAAAATAAGTCTGCAATAAGGGGGCACAATTAGTGCCCATAGGAAATACCAACATATTGTTGGAAAGACATTGAGGTGCACAAAGAATACATAAATATTATCATATATGAAACCCAAGCAATGTTCTTAATATCTACTTCAGAGTACTTGTGTGGGCAATCATAGTAGTTTCTAACAAAATATGTATCTATTCTTGTTTCCAACGACCAGAACTTGTATTTCGCGGTGCCGTTTTTTGTTCAAAAGTAATTATCATTATCTTGAAATCATACGTTTTGATGCAGTAAATTTTAGAAAAATCTCGTGACTTGAAGTTTTCTAAAAGCTCTTTAGAATTTTTGAGAATCCACATCTGATTGACACCATTGATTGATTATTTATTGTTTTACGCCCCACTGGAGCATATTTCACTCACATGGAGACGTCCCATTGCCGATGAAGGGATGCAAATGTAGGCCTATGCTCGGCGCTCATGGCCTTTGAGCAGGGAGGGATCTTTTTCGTGCCACACCTGCTGTGACACGGGACCTCGGTTTTTCAAGTCTCATCCGAATGACTGCCCCATTCAGTCGCCTTTTACGACACGCAAGGGGATGCTGGGGACCTATTCTAACCCGGACCCCACGGGTTGATTGACACCACTTATAGAATATGTAATGGAACAGTATATCTGAAGTGACTCTTTAACAGCTGTTAGTAATTTCGTTAGTAGGAAGGATAGAGAATGAGACATTCTATGGTTGCACAGGACATCGAACTCGGAATTACTGGTCAAGTGCTTTAATCACTGAATAATCCAGGGTTCACAAAGCTTTACTGGGTTATGTATTGAAGCAATGTGTACTCGAGTGGTTGGAAATCAAATTTACCCTGCCATCACACTGTATATAAAGCATTATGCATGATTTTACCATTCCTTGTTCTATAAGTGACACGTGGTGAAAAATAATTAAGTACAACATTTTGAACAAAGACATGCTGAAGTCGTATGACGATGATATACTGCGTGCAAATGGTATACTGCAAAGAGGTTTATATCACAGAATTAAGTTTCCAGTCCGGATGCCTTATCGTTATGTCATGTCGCCAACACAGATTTAACACGAGCATTATTTCTTCGAACTCTTTTCTAATAATTTATTCTAACTACAAGGATCACCCCTTGACGTCGCAGGATCGGTTCAAGATGTGCATGGAAGAAAGTCTGAGACGTTTTGCTACAACACCATCAAGATTGATTATTTACTGTTTTACGTCCCACTCGAGAATATTTCGCTCATATGGAGACGTCACCATTGCCGGTGAAGGGCTGCAAGATCAAGTAGTTCGGATAGCATTGTGCAAGATACCATTACTTCAAGTCTACAAAGGATTGCTGTTTTTTAACGGAATAATTCAGGTTCGGACGGTCCTGCCCGGGTATACCGAAGAAATCGTTATGGGTTGTGGGTGGAATAACTTATCAAGGAAGAACAACAGAGAGAGAGAGCAGATGAGATGAATACCGTGTACAGCTGAGAGTAAAAGATGAGATAGATACCGTGTACAGACTGAGAGTAACAGATGAGATAGATACGCTGTACAGAGAACAGACGAGATAGATACCGTGTACAGAGAACAGATGAGATACCGGGTACAGACTGAAGTAAACAGATGAGATAAATACCGTGTACAGAGAACAGATGAGATAAATACCGTGTACAGACTGAGAGTAACATCTGAGATAGATACCGTGTACAGTGTAACAGATGAGATACGATACGGTACAGTGTAACAGATGGATACGATACCGTGTACAGACTAGAGTAAACAGAATGAGTAATAGATACCCGTGTACAGAGAACAGACGAGATTAGGATACCGTGTACAGAAGAAAGATGAGATACCGTGTACAGACTGAGAGTAACATATGAGATAGAAGTATGGTGGTACAGACTGAGAGTAACAGATGAGACTAGATACCCGTGTAACAGAGAAGACAAGATGAGAATAGATACCGTGTACTAGGACCTGAGAGTAACATATGAGATAGATACCGTGTACGACTGAAGAGTAAACAGATGAGCATAGATAACCGTGTATAGACTGAGAGTAACTATATGAGATAGATACCGTGTACAGTGTAACAGATGAGATGATACCGTGTACAGTGAAGATGAGAGATACCGTGTACAGACTGGAGAGTAACATATTGAGAACGATACCGTGTCAGACTGAGAGTAACAGATGAGATAGATTACCGTGTACAGTGTAACAGATGAGATAGAACCGTGTAACACGTGTAACAGATGAGATTAGATACCGTGTACAGACTGAGAGTAACAGATGAGATAGATACCGTGTATAGACTGAGAGTAACATAATGAGATAGATACCGTGTACAGGGTAACAGATGAGATAGATACCGTGTACAGTGACCAGATGAGATACCGTGTACAGACTGAGAGTAACATATGAGATAGATACGTGTACAGACTGAGAGTAACAGATGAGATAGATACCGTGTACAGTGTACCAGATGAGAATAGATACCGTGTACAGTGTAATCAGATGAGATAGATACCGTGTACAGACTGAGAGTAACAATGAGATAGATACCGTGTACAGTGACAAGATGAGATAGATACCGTGTACAGTGTAACAGATGAGATAGATACCGTGTATATAGACTGAGAGTAACAGATGAGATAGATACCGTGTACAGAGAAACAGACGAGATAGATACCGTGTACAGAGACAGATGAGATACCGTGTACAGACTGAGAGTAACAGATGAGATAGTACCGTGTATATAGACTGAGAGTAACAGATGAGATAGATACCGTGTAACAGAGAACAGATTGAATACCTTGTACAGACTTGAGAATAGCAGATGAGATGATGCCATTGGTGGTGTACTCATGATGCTGACCACCTCTTTACTGATGACGTCAACCTGTTTCCACAGAGGAGCCAGACTGGACGTTCCCTCGTACAGAGCTATGGAGTAGAACGGCGTGTCCGGGTGAACCTGGAAGAGTCAATTCTACATGTAAATGCATGTACAGTAATCAAGAAGAAAGGGGTATATAAAGATCTAGATAATGATCAAGCGTACAAAAACTGGTCGAACAAACACCAACTGTATGTAGTTTGGTTTCTTTTGATCTTCCATTGCTAACGGAATTATTAAGATACAAATGCAACATGGATGTTGATAAGAAATAAGCTTAAAATAATAACCTAAAATTTGGTTTATCATGTATATATCATTATAGGTACACATTGTTATTCAAAACACTCCCTACGTCTTATATACTCCTGATTTCGACACTTGAAGATATTTTATATCAAATACAAATACATGTATTGATAATTTTCTTCAAACAGGCATGCCCAATCTTGATAAAATATAACACC
>CAJDSM010019765.1:0-21643 GCA_903981925.1 Ostrea lurida
TCATAAGAAGAGCTAGTATAGTTGGGATGTTAGAATGTTTAACCACTGTGTGGACTAAATCCAAGCTGATTTTTTGGGGGTCAAAATACCACCGATTTTTTTTTATTCGGCTGGTTTCTCCCTCCCAAAAATTGGGTATTTTTCCCAATCATAGATACTATTTTTTCCCAATTTCAAATGTAGAGGAAATCAAACCAAGGAATCACCGTATGTAACATTAAATTTTTGCTGACAAAGAAGAAAATATTGTTTTTTCATTCCAGTTTTATTCTCCATACCCCTGCCACATCAAAATATGTGATGAACTGGTAAAACAATAGAGTATTCCATTTATTAAGCCGATTTGTAGCATGTACATTATAAAGTTTCCAATCAAGTCACAAAATGAAGGGTAGGCTAATAACAGGAAATGTTCAATACTGTAGGGTGTCACTAAAATCAGAAAAAAAGCTACTAACAAGAGAGATCGTTCTGTAAACCTGATAATATTAGGAATTCACAACTTTAAGTAAGAGTCCAAATGCTGGCATTTTTTTTTTTTTTTTTTATGAAATTAGAAATGAAGTATTCTAAGAAATAAATAATAGGCATCTATTTGTTTTAACTTTTTTCCCCTTAGACCTTTTATCCATTTCCCCTTAATGCCACATTTTGACGCCCCCTCATTTCCTTAATGCACCTTTTGATGCACCCAATCAACAGAGCTTATTAGACCCCAAAATGTGGTTTGTTACTATACAAGGGACATGTACGCAATTGATTATGCAATGTTTCCTGTTCTGGGATTGTGTCGTTTTACATGTTTTTGGCTGAATTGCATAGTGTGAGGTTTACAAAACCTTTACCTGTGCATTAACAATTGAATATAAAATCATAAATTTCAGATGAACATCATTATATAGTACCATTATAATTTAAAATATATTTATACTTATTTATTTCAATTTAGTTGATTTCTGAAGTTAAAAACAATATTTTTTTCATATACCTGTTTGCACCTGCATTTTTTTCTTACAAGCTGACTTGTTGGTTTTTGGCAATGTATATAGAAGGTTTATTTATCACAAATCCATTGATATATACTGGTAGTTTGTTAGATGTTTGAACATTCTAAACCTGTATAATCAACTTTAAAGGACATATCCATGTTTCTAAAACTTTATTAATTTTTATGCAAAATTACTTCTCTGTAAGCCTAAAATGACTACAGATGCATTTTTAAATAAATTATTTTGGCTTAGTTTTCAAGTTTGAAAGCAATGAATTCAAATCTGGCAATATGCATATTTTTCTCGGTATTCTGCGCGCATTTTGTGTGTGACGTCAGATACGCCTTTGGAATGTAAACAACTCTCAGGCATATTATAAAATAGATTCGATTTAATAGACAAAAAAGGCAATTATCAACGTTAACAGATTGCAAATAGCATTACGTTCGAGTGTTATGTATCGGCTACGGGTGTACTAGCCGTAAGAATAGGGCGGCAGTCTGATTTTTTTTCAACTTTTCGAAGGAAGGTGCGAGGAAATTTTGTGTCGACACAAGGACTTTACCATAAACAAAACAGTCGCCTTTGTCCTTGTACTGTTAAAAAAATAATAAAATAAAGGAAACATAAACAGATGGACAGCAACCCAGTTTAATTGCGAGGAGATGTTTATATAGAAGCTAAACATGACTAGACCTACAGCGTTTATTGTGTCAGGCCATTTCACGAAATACTCGCCCGCAGTCCACTGACCTACATAATAGCATAACAACAAATATGAGGTTGTGTTCCTATTGATCGTAATTCCAAATCGCACATTTACAAAATTATGATAATATAATAATTAAAGATTGAATTTGTATTCACAAAAATAATAAATATGTAATTCCTCAGTAAACATTTCAATTGATTCACGCGGTTTAACCATGGCATCAATGAGATGTGTATGGCCGTGCTCTCCGCCGGCTTTTAGGCCTATACCTTGCAATCGGTATATCAGAATATAAAATATATAAATGTGATTGCTTTTTTTAATAAAGCACTTTGATTTATACTTTGGATTTAATTTCTTATGTGTTTCTTTTTTATAATTGTCGATCGTGGCGGAAAGCCTGGTTGTCAACGATATACATTTAATGTGTATCATAATTTGTCTAACCAACAATGATAATAATTGCACAATTTTTATAAAAACAACACAATTACAGGTGTAAGAAAGGAATAACTTCACCAATTACTGTTTACAAAGCGGCCCATGTCAAAACAATTTGCTCGCAATTACCGATATTATAGACCATGTTTTCCGCTATTCGTATGCACTGGTGGTAAAAACATGATACGATTTCGATTTTTAAGATTCGAAAAATTTGTCAACTCGAAATAAATGTTTGTCAGAGAGAATAAGGTTGAGTTTTAAACAAACATCTGACACTATTTACTTTTATCTGTTGGTCGAAGATCGGGCGTATCTGCGTCACGGTACAACGTGACTACCTAGCTAATTAAAATACTTTTTGAAATTGGGGCTAGATTTCAAGCCGTATTGTGGCTAATTATCGCAATATTCGGCAAACTAACTATCAGAATTAATTATATCATACAAGTAAGGAAGACAAAATGCGTAAAATTTTACATACTTTGAAAACATGCGATATGTCCTTTAACCATACATCAGTGCTTTTATTTCATATATTAAAAACCTCTGATGGGAAAGCACAGAAAAGGCCTTAAGGAAATGGCCAATGCGTCAAAAGGTGCATTAAGGGGAAAAGAGTTTATAAACTATTTCATGATTTCTAATCAGATATGAAAATGAACTCAACAAAACATTAAATTTTGTTGTTCCTTATATTTTTATTATTTTATGCATTTTTATCACTCTATTATTTTACTATAAAATGATTTTTCCCAATTTGAGGAAAATGTCGCTATTTTTTTCCCAATTCAAAGTGAGGGGGTGGTAGTTTAAAATCCGGAAAAAAATCACTGAAATCTAACCTAGTCGGGTGGAGGCATTATCTCTGACAACTTAAATCTACTCCATATCAGGAAGCTTTCAGGTAACATCCACTCTTCTGGTTCAATTGAAAAAGATTTTAAGATTTCTCTATATATCTGCATGTAAACTTTGATCCCCTATTGGAGCCTCATCATACCCCCGAGTGTATAATTGAACAACTTGAATCCCCACTATATCAGGAAGATTTCAAAATAAATTTCGCTTTCCTGGCCCAGTGGTTTCTTGAGAAGATTTTTAAAGATTTTCTCTTATTATCGTGCATGTAAAACTTTGATCCCCTATTGTGGCCTCATCGTACCCCGGGGGTCATGATTTGAACAAACTTGAATCTCCTCTATATCAGGAAGCTTCATATAAATTTCAGCCTTCCTGGCCCAGTGGTTCTTTGAGAAGAAGATTTTTAAAGTTTCCTCTAGTATAATCATATGTAAAACTTTGATCCCCTATTGTGGCCCATCGTACCACAGGGGTCATGATTTGAACAACTTGAATCTCCTATTATCAGGAAGCTTCCATAATAATTTCAGCTTTCCTGGCCCAGTGGTTCTTTGAGAAGAAGATTTTTTAAAGATTTTTCCTCTATAATCATATGTAAAACTTTGATCCCATATTGGGCCCCATTAGTACCCCCGGGGGGTCATTGATTTGAACAAATTGGAATCTGCCTCGTTTATTCAGGAAAAGATCTCATATAAAGTGTTCAGCTTTCCCTGGCCCAGTGGTTTTCTTGAGAGAAGATTTTTAAAGATTTATCCTTATATAATCATTATGTAATAACTTTGATCCTATTGTGGCCCCATCGTACCCCGGGGGTCATGATTTGAACAAACTTGAATCTCTCTATATCAGGAAGATTCCATATAAATTTAGCTTTCCTGGCCAGTGGTTATTGAGAAGAAGATTTTTAAAGGACACCACCCTATTTTTGCATTTTCGTAATTATCTCCCTTTGATGAGGTCCTGGTCCTTCATTTGAAACAACTTGAAGCCCCTTCACCAAGGATGATGTGTACCAAGTTTGGTTGATTTGGCCCAGCGGTTCTTGAGAAGAATTGAAAATGTGAAAAGTTTACGACAACGACGACGACAGACAACCGGACAAATTTTGATCAGAAAAGCTCACTTGAGCCTTCGGTTCGGGAGCTAAAAAGTTGGTACCAGTAGAAAGGGCTGTCAATAAGGAATACACATGTGTAATACAAAGTCTAACACCTACCATTCAAAAGTTATGGCCAGTATTAAAGTTTTTGAAAAAGTTGAATGGCAAGTGATGGGACTTTCATATACACATGTGTGTTCCCTTATGAACAAGCTTTCTACCCCTGTACAACATTTTTGACCTCCTTGACCTTGACCTTGAAGCTTTGACCTACTTTTTAAAAACTTTAACATTGGCCATAACTTTTGAATGGCAAGTGATGGGATTTTCATATTACACATGTGTGTTCTTATGACAAGCCTTTCTACTGGTACCAACTAGGCGCTTTGGCGGTGCACGAAAATTTCGATGCACGCGATTCACTTTGTTCGATTCGATTGCACGATCCCGGATTTCCAAATTTCGATTCGGTTCGATTCAAAAATTTGTATACATGTAAACAACAGAAATGGCGGCAAACGACACAGGTCTGAGGTGTTGGAATACTTTACTTTTGATTAAAACAATGGAAATTAGGAACATCATCTACCGTATGTACTTGTAAGTATCGCGTACAGCCGTTCCAAACATATTATGAGTTCAGCAAGTAACTTACGAGGAAACACAATTTGAATATCAGGTTCAAGTGGACTTCTATAACTAAGCCGACACGATGTACAGGGAATGGACAAATGCAAATTCATCTTCTAGAACACAAGCCGATGCAAATATCAACAGCGAATGGACATGAATGGATCCAAAATTGAAGTGTGATACACTAAATTACACTGTGACAATTAATCTATCATGTTTAATTTCCTAATACTCAAGATTTGTGGCATTTTTTAATGCTAAGTCAGTGACGTATTTACACTTTCATATCTTTTTACATTAAGTTTTTTTTTACCTTAAATAAGAAATATTGAACCATTACTATAGTATGGTTTTTTTTCAAGTTTGTTTCAGTATCAATTGATTTCGATTTCGAAAAAAATCGAATCGTAGCATTTTGAACCGAAATCGATACCGAATCGAATGAACCCTGAATCGTCCCAGCCCTAGTACCAAATTTTTTGATCTCCTGACCTTGACCTTGAAGTTTGACCTATTTTCAAAAATTTTATCATTGGCATATCTCTTGATGGCAAGTGATGGGCCTTTCATATTTCACATGTGTGTTCTTATGACAAGCCCTTTCGACTGGTACCAAACTTTTTGACCTCCTAACTTGAAGCTTGAACTACTTTATAAAAAACTTAAACATTGGCATAAATTTTGTAATTGTAAGTGATAGATTTTTCATATTTCACATGCATAATCTTTTTGGCAAGCCCCTTTCACTGGCATGTGGAATCCGGGGGCATCAGTGTTTCACAAACACATCTTGTTTTTCATATAAATGGTCATTGTCAAAATTATGAACATCACAGTCCAAAATTTCTGGAAAACCATTCCATGTTCTTATGGTTCAAAGTTAAAATCAAGCTTCAAGTTGCAGACAGACAAATGGAAAGACCAAAATGATAAGCTACCAAATCTTTGATCTCTTGGGCCATAAAAAAATCTTCTCAAAGTCAGTTTACTATTGACATGGTCTTGAATAATGTTATCATGACTGAAATATTGAAATATCTTCACTTGAGGTGACCCACCTTGCAGAGTAGGGATACTATCCATATTATTCCTGACTAAAACTGTATCTGCTGTCTTTTGAATGGTCTGGCTGCTGATTAGGGTGGCCATGTTGTTCTGAGATTCATTACTTTGTTCACTGTCGCTTTCTAGGGTGGCTTGTGTGCCCTCATCTCTCAGCTGTACATCAAAGTTTCAATGTATCAACAAACAAATTTTATAAAATGGAACTCATTTGCACTCTTTTGTTTCTAAAATATAACATAATTTTGAATTCTTTTCAATAAAATACAAATATAATACTGGTAAATAATAATTTGAAGGTAAAGAACAATGATACGTAAGAGTTAGGCAAACACGGACCCCTGGATACACCAGAGGTGGGATCAGGTGTCTAGGAGGAGTAAGCATCCCCTGTTGACTGGTCACACCTACTGTGAGCCCATTGTCTCAATCAGGTAAACATAGTAATCTTTAGTCAAATTCAACATATAAAGAACAGCCTTCACAGTTGGCATGAAACATGTCAGACAAAATTTGACTCAACGGCAGGTGGTATTTGCAAACTAGATTGTTATAACAATCATAGAATGTGTGAAATGCTGCCTTTAAGTATAACTGTTAAAACTCCTGCAACATTAACTTGTTTGTAAGTAGCCTACCTCGATTCAAAAATATATGTAGAACAAGCTCTTGCATATCGAATATGTTGAGACAAACAGCATATGTAGGTGATGGTGGAATGTTGCTACTTAAATATGGGAAGTTGATGATGGAGAAAGAGAAATTGTCCTATTTGTCATAAATTTAATCTCTTGTTCAGGAAAAACAATTCAGTTTTTAATGTATAATCAGTTTACATACTTGGATGTGCTGACCACACAGGTCAGTAGAGAGTCCTCAAATATATCTACAACCTACACATTTTCTTGAAAACTAATAATATATAGAAGGTAAAGATTTTTTAAATTTTTTTAAAAAGTTCTAACATGAGTACCTCGTGCATATTGTGAGCATANTCTACACATTTTCTTGAAAACTAATAATATAAAGAAGGTAAAGATTTTTTTTTTATTTTTTAAAAAGTTCTTACATGAGTACCTCGTGCATATTGTGAGCATATTTTGGTATGACCAAACTTGAAGAACTTGCTAACTTTCAAAATATGCCTGCTTACAATTTGAGATCCATTTGGAATCATGGTATAAGTTTGAATAGGTGCTCCATCTGATTCTCTGTCACCAGTCTGAGCTACAGTAAACGTGTAATCTTCTGGGGCAGCAGACTTGGAATTTTCCGACTCCTAAAAACAAAAAACAGAAAATTTTTTAATTAAATTTTGTACCAAAAATGGTGAATACTGATTTTCAGACATAACATTCTTTGCAAATATGCTTTTAGCAATGAATATTGTCCTGACACAAGTTTTACTTCACTTCTAAGTTCTTAAGTTTAAAATTTCAAAGGTGGCTCATTGCACCACCATGTCATTTCATGGTTCATTTAACTACCTTATATAAAGCATGATTTCACCATCAAGAAAATTCAATATGAATTTTTTGTGATTTTTTTCTGAGCGATAAAGAGGGTTTGGTTTGCAAATTAAAAAAATTTTTTTTTTACAATGGTACGACAGCACCATCCTCAAAGGCTTTGATAACAATGACTGGTACGAAAACTTTTGTATAAGGTAATGCAAAATTTTTGTAAGATTTAATTTCTATTATGACTTTATATTATATCAAACTGCATCTGTTTACGTGTTGCTTTCTGGCGCAGTGATTCCTATATACCCCCCCCCTTCAACTTTGTTTGCGGGGGATATAAGAGTCAAACTACACTGCAAGTTTCAAATGAAGTGCAAGCATAACAGCGAAAAGTTTAAAAAAAAAAAAATAACCATGGACAGACAGACTGACACACAAAGAGAGGGAGAGGTAGTGAAGAAACCTATGGTCCCCTTCAGTTTTACAAACTGGTACGGGACTAATGAAAAAAGGTCACTTGAACATTGGGAGAGGATTGAAACCCTCCATCAGTGTGTGCGAAATACGTCAGACATTTCCGGTGAAAAATGAGTTGGTCCCGTAAAATTTTGTAGAACTTCTGACCAAATGTCTGGTACTTTTCTTCTGACGATAATAATTCATTATAATACTACTTCGGTTTTTCAAAATAAAAACATCTGGCTTGAAATACAAGCAAGGTAGAAATAAGAATTTTGGGTCGATGAAGTAATTTCCATCGGTAACCCAACGACAGTGGCTAGTATAGTCGGGATTGGGCTACCAAAAATATGATGCGCATGCCTGGAGGGCCAGTATCATATTTCCGGCGGGGTTTTGAGTCTGGTATCTGTAACTAATGTATACTAAAGGTGTGATTCCCGTGGTAAATCGGTGACCCAAGCCATTCTTACACAAGGTTGAGAAAATTGGAGCTAGATCAAAGTATGGAGAAAAGACTTCAAAGAAAATGCGATCATGGCTTGGAAGGAGAACCGTCCTTTTTTTTTGGGGGGGGGAATATATTTTTCAGTCTGTAAGAAACTTTCAAAGAGAAAGAAAATGCTCATACTCATGATACTACAAGTTTCGTGTCCAGCGCGAATCATTCTAGATCTAGAATTGATTGAAAACTGCAGTCAGTAAAGGGCATAACAGCAGTGTGAGCATTAGTTTTTTAACCTTTAATGAGAGTATTTGAAACAGAAAGAGAGTAAATTTTGTACGTTAAAAATTTCGGTCTGGTAAAATTACTTTTGGTCTGGTAAAGTTTGACAGTTTACCAGACTGAATGTCCTGTAAAATTAAAAATCATTCGCACACACTGCTCCATAAAATGTCAATTTTCAAACCAAGGAGCAAAACTTATGCCAGAGAGGTGGAAATGGATCAAGATTGCAACATGTTTTAGGTTGACCCACCGAGAAGATACACAGCAAGTTTAGCTTAATATCTGTCAGGGAAATGAAAACAGAAAACCCTAAACAAATGCACAAATCTTCACTTTTACCTGTATGTGTAGCATTTGCACCTAAAAATTTCTTATAAATGTGAGAATGCTGCATGTAAGGACAACTCCTAAGACTCACTAGTAGCTCTTGAAGTACTCCCACACTGGGTCTCTTCATCCACTATATGCATCATAACCTCCTCCATAACTTTATCATGGGAAATATTATTCAATTTATCCGCCACAATGACCTCCTCCATGGACTTCTCTTGCGCCAAATTATGCAGTTTTGTGGTGACCTCTTCCACACTGCCATCTGGATGTACGATCACAACTTTTGGCATGTTTCCCAATCGGCCAGCTTTCAGATCAGTCAACAAACTCCCGTGAAGTAGTTGATCACTTGTTACGGAAGATTCTATGCTCTCCGATTTCATCCTAATGAAAGGTAAATTATCTTTATATCAAAGTAGTGCCCATGTAAATTTTTCATCTTCAAAAAGAGGCCCACAGGCCTTATCGGTCACCTAAGTTGTTCTAAAAAGTATCACTAGCCCCAAGGCCCATAAATTAAAGCTAAATTTTAATATTCCATAGCAGTATAAAACAAAATGTATTTTTAAAACATAAATGCTCCCAAAAGTTCCCACACTGATGAAAGACTTTACATAATTTATGTTTTATTAATACTATATGACCATTTTGGACCCACCCTATAGTTAGAACCCCTGTGTTGAGAAATGCACAACTTCGATACAATCATTTCTTTCTGCTTTTCCTAAATATGTATTTAGGTTTAATTAAAAAAATAAAGATCTTTCAGATGATAAAGACCTGAGTGACTTGACTGACTTCAAAATGTCCAGCACATTTTTGTATAATTGTGTTTGAAAAGATGACATTTACCTATTCTCATCTGTCTCTCCTTTGGCAATAATTCTGAAAGACCATGTGCAAACAGTTAAATTTTTAACTTTAGTAAGCAATTATTCATATACCAGTACATTTTAAAGTTTGCTCTTTGTAACCCATATAAAATATCTGGTATATTTACACTATACATGAATCATTTAGTTAATATTCATAGCCTTGATGAAATTACAGTGATTCTGATTGGTTGAAAAATTTGTTTGATTTCTGCATGAAAGAAAATCTGATTTTGACTTCATGTTTAATTTTGATACATGGTACGAATGGAAAACTCAAATAATATCATGTTTTATTGTTCAAAACATGTATATGATATGGAATAAATTTATTATTTATTCATTGAATGCATGTATACCAAAAAATTAGAAAACTGTGCATGTGCAATGAAGCAGATTTCCAGGTTTTTTTTTCACTGACATACCTCCATCCAATGAAAATTAAGAAGATTCTCTATCATATTCTTACAATCTGCTGTCCTTTGTTGGGGATCCTAAGATACTAGTAGCTTCATCTGTGTGGTAGAGGCCTTTATGTCGTTTAAGTAACTGCTTCTGTCGAAATGTGGCATCACACTCGTCACACTGAAACGGCTTTTCTCCTAAAATGATTTCATCAAATTGGAAAAATTAAAATAGAATACTTGACATATTATGCATGTAATTCCATTTGCCTATCTTAAATGGAGTCAAGCTTACCTGTATGTGTTAGAATATGTGCTTCTAAATGGCGCAGGGACATGGCAGCATAGTCACACTGCTCACATTTAAAACATCGCTCCCCTTCGTGTGTTTTCATGTGCATTTTACAGGAATATCTATCAGGAAAAGTCTCAGCACATTTCTTACACTGCAATGGAGTGCTGCTTGAGTGAAGTTTCATCATGTGGATTTTTAAATCCGTCCTTCTACCACAGGTAGTGGGACAGAGCTCACACTGAAACACTGGCTTGTTTCCGGTGTGAATTAGCTTGTGGGCCTTTAGACTATTGCTTTGAGTGAATCGTGCTTGACAGATATCACAGACATACGGCTTTTCTCCGGTATGAATACGTAAGTGGCGTTTGAGTTTGTACGTGTCTGGACTAGCATAATTACAATGCATGCACTGATAAGGTCTCTCTCCTGTGTGGGATCTCATGTGCCTCTTCAGTTTACTCAGTTCAACACTGGCATACTCACACTCGGTGCATTTGTGTGGTTTCTCAAATGTATGTTTGTACCTGATGTGTCGAACTAGCTCCCCCGATGTGGTGAAAGCCGACTCGCATTCCTTACATTTATGTGGGCGAGTTCCTGTGTGAGTGTTGACATGGTTCTGTAGGGAAGCCATGGTTTTAAAGCCCCTGTCACAAACATTACACTTATGTGGCTTATCCTCAGAGTGACTCTTCATATGTCTCATCAGCAAGTAACGTTTAGGGCTGGTGTATTCACAGTACCGGCACTGTAACAGGGTGGTGTGTGTTCCATGGATGTCAAATTTAGGTGCTATTTCAATGACTCTTCGGATATTCCCATCCTCATCAATCAACTCTTCCACTTCATCTTTCTCAGTCTTGATCTCACTTAGGTGCCTCATATCCAGCGTGACTGGTTTTAAGTTCGTCCCGTCTTTCTCATTGCTATTTGTCACAATCAGAAAGTAATTCATGGGCTCTCCTTGACTTCCATCTGGAGGCATGAGAGTGACCATTGGCAGTTTTTCCCCCCCAGCAATGTTTGGGATGAGCATTTGAGAAGCTTCCACTGCCTCTGGAGGTATATCTTCTGTATGCACCGCTACCAGCTGGGGCTGAGAACTGTCAGAGGAGTTCTGTAAAGCGACCAATTGTGCTCCGGCAACATCGTCAGACTCCATCTTAAAAGAATAAATTGACCTTAATGAATGTATGTAATTCAAGTGATATCAAGAAAACTGAAAAGGTGAAGATAATGAACGTGATCAATCTCATAAATCCAATATGCAATAAAAATGAGTGGGCAAACATGGACCCCTGGTATACCAAAGGTTGGTCAGGTGCCTAGGTATGAGTACCGTTATGAACTCGCCTATAAGTCGTTCGCCTAGTAAGTCCGGTTTGGTTCTTTGGAGCATCATTTTAGAAGGGATTTTGTCATGACCCGCCTATAAGTCGCGGTACAACTTCTTTGCAGAAGCGATTGACAATTTTCCAAATCAAGAGTTACACTAATATTTTGCCCTCTTCTTTAAAAAACAATTTTTGAGAACAGAATGCCGTCTTCAATTTTTCTCTTGTCTCCAAAAGAATCAATATCATGTCATTTTATATTATTACTACCTTGTGTTCCAACATATTAATTCTTATATTTCTATGTTCAGACTAATTCTTTCTGTGGATGATCGTCGTAGTTGTTTTCAAACATTAGGTATCAGTTGATATTTTGCCAGACTAGAAAAACTACTCGATCTTTCTAGACTCGCCTAGAATAGCGGACATAGACGTTTTGGACCAAACTTTTACTCCCAAATGAATCCGACTGTATAGTCGAGTAATATACGGTAAGCAATCCTTGTGACTGTCTCACCTGTCACGAGCCCTACATCTTGATCAGATAAACACAGTAACCTGAAGTCTAAATCGGTAAATAAAGAACAGCCTAACTATTGGCATGAAACATGTCAGACAGCAGACAACAGTTGTACTGGCAAACTAGACCATCATAACAACCATAGAATTTGGGAACCACCAACTTTAAAGAAGACTGTTGAAACCCCATGCAACATCAACATGTTTTCATTAGCCCGCTTTAATTTAAAAACTGATCATACATAGAACAAGCTTTCACATATCAAGCCAGTTGAGAGACATAAACACCAAATGCAGGTGATAATGGGATCATTGCTTAACCTAAATATGGGAAATTTAAGTGATGGAGAGAGCTGAAATGTCTCTTTCGTCATAAAATTGAGTTGTTAGTTTGCTCTTTAAATATCTATGCTCAATAAAATATCTAAGTATAAAGCAGATAGAGAAGACTTTGTGGTGGTTTTATTTCGAGTTCAGAATGAAAATTATTATTTAATATTAAAAGATAAAACATTAATATACATGCATCTAAATGTCGAGTAAAAGGCCATGGGTTGAGACTTTATTTTCAAGTAGAAGTTTTTGAATAAATTCTGTCTCATAAGAATATAAAAACTAGTGACAATAGATCAGCTTTCTGAATAAAGAGTTCCATCTTACATTCACTTTGAACTAGTGTTTGCACTTGATTGTTTTCTGCATGAACTCATCATGCACCAAACAGCAGCATTCACCCATCGTTCACTCGACACTTGTTCACCTCGTTTACAAAAGAAGTGAAAAATAGAATGCTTCAGAACCTACACACCACTGACCTGTAATGTGGACTGGGTTCTCACTTGACCAGAACTAGATACTGTTGCTAGCACCGATTCTGCTTCAGATTTCTCACTGCATGACAGAATAGCCTAAAAATGATGCAAATATAATTATACAAGTCAAGTACACTAATAATAATGGTAAATGCACTTTACTTCCAGAATGTACTCTGAAAATATCAAATGAGTTAATTTTTATTTATTCTACTACAGTTAACTCTCGCATTATCGCCACTCAATTCATCGCCATTTTCGTTAAACGCCCACATTTTTCTAGGGAACGGTTTTTCCTGCTACTTTAAAATCTCTTTAAAAACGCCAATTCGCTTTCCCATTCGCCACAGTGTTTGCAGAATGTCTGTTTCACCAGTGCTAATTTATTCTCGATAAACAGCCCATGGTACCTGTGGTCACCGAAGCGGTAAATTGGTCATTAATCTATATCTGGTTGTCCCCTGTGCTGAAAGACCAAGTATTACTGTGTTAAGGTAAACAAAGAAAAGATGTAATATGAGAATGTAGTTAGTTATCTGTACATTATAGAAACCGTTCAGTTTAGGTATGGCTTGGCACAAAAAGAGAGTTTCTTTAGAAGTTATCGAAGAATCAAAAAGGAAAGGATTTGTGATGGTTTAAACAAAATAATCATGTTATTAAAAATTTAAAAAATAGATTTATAACATAAAATTATTTACCATGAATATATAAGCAAATAGGAGGAAACAGCGTAATTCTTTTTTCTAACAAAATGGCAAGAACTTTTTTTCTGCAAAATGGCGGAAATTCAATTCAGTCGCCAAATTCGTTAGTAAGTCAGATGCACCACACGTGAATTGTGCTCAAAAATGGAAAAAAGGTGGCGGTTTTATCGAGAGTTGACTGTATTAGATTAATTGAAAACAAACCACGTTTTCTAAAATCATTTTCAATAAGAGGCCCACAAGGCTTAAACGGTCACCTGAGTATCAATGGCCCACACAGGGAGTCTCATGTTTGCATTTCCAAAGTCTCAAATGGAGTCTTTTTTGTTCACATGTTTTAACATGTAACATCTTTCAAAAATATGCAGATTCCTTATATCAATTTAATTTTATTCACGTGATCACCTGCGCAGATTCTCATCAATGGTTAAAACCTTATAAGAATTGACGGGTGATTTTCGATACTGTACCTGAACAAAAATAAGGTCTAATGAACATTATTTTGGTTGTTGTAATATAAATTTAATTGATAAGAAATGATTCTTATATTATTTTCGGGTGATTGCAGGTTATCACCGAGATTTTAACACGGTAAAACTTTTCATCAATGCGCTTTGCGCATTGATAAGTGTTTACCGTTCCTAAAATCGGGTGATACCTGGCATCTCCCCCCCGAAAAATAATAAAGATTCATTCTTTTATTTCAATAAACAAACAAAGAAGAAAAAAAGATTTCATTTCAATCTCACAAAAAGGTGTTGTTTAACCTTCAAGAATTTTAAATGAAATATCATATTGTTACTCTTAAAGTCCAGTGAGCTTTTGACCTTTGACCTAAAAATTTGAAAGAGAACATCTTTTTGACCCATGGGTAGTTCAATAATGTAAATGATATGGTGACTCTAGTAGAAAGGATCATGACTGAAGAGCCCGGGAACACATATTGCTTAAACTTTGGATGTTCCAGTGCACTTGACCTTTGGACCCACATAATTCGATAAGAACATCTTTCGTCTCATGAGTAGTTTAGGATAATGCTCTCGAGACCCGGAAACCATTTTGCTACCTTCCTGTGTCCAGTGCACTTGACCTTTGGTCCCCAATTCAAAAGGGAACTATATTTGTCCCTGGAGCTAGTCCATATGTATGATATTGATGCACTCTAGGCTAGTGGATAATTGCTCTTGAGCCCAGGAAACAATATGCTACTTCGCCATGTCCATGTGCTTGACCTTTGGACCCCAAATTTCACAGAAACATCTTTTGTCCCAATGCGGGTAGACCATTGCATGAATATGGTGAAAAAGGCTAACACTAAAAGCCTGGAACCATTCTGTCTACACGAGACATGGACAGCAAACCCGATTTCACGTACACCCCCCCCAACCCGCTCCCCAACCAATTGTTGCGGGGGGTTAAATTATGATAAAAGGCTCCTTCCTATGCACATTCCAAATATTCATTTAGTTTTCAAATGATAACAATAGCATTAAGACGTTTTTCAAATGTTTTACATATAAACACTATGTACAAAGTTGACCCTGCCCTGGGTCAGAACTCCTACCCCAGGGATCACCAAATTTACAATATTTGGTAGAGATCCTTCCTGCCCTACATTACATTGCATTTAGTTTTCTCTTAGGACATGTTGTGGTTGTAAAGAGAGATTTTTGATAAATTAGGATACTTTTTGCCCCACCCCCAAAAAAAAGCTCAGATGTGCAAGAGTCCTGAAATTTACAACTTTAATGTGCCACTTGTCCAAAGATGCTATACCAAATTTGGTAAGAATTCGATTGGTATATTAAAAATTGTTCAATTGTTAACGGATGACGACGGACAAGAGACCAATTGCAAATAGGTCACTGACTTTTTAACTATTGGGTTGAAAATTCCTAAACATGCACCCTCGTTTTTATTATGTATTTTGATTTGTACCTGTCCGCATTAGGTCCAGTTTGTGGTTCAGTTGGAGGAATCGGAGAGTGAGGATTTGTTGAGCCTTTGTTTCCAATTGACTAGGCATTGATTGAGATGACTTGAACATGTGAATCCAAAATTGGAATCCCCATCTCTCGATTGCAGGTACCGAAACCTTTTATATGTACAATACTTATTTAATATACAACAATTCTCATGAATTTATCCAAATACAAGGTATTCATTGCTTTCTGGTCACTTTGTTGAATCAGGTTTCTTTTAATTGAACAAAAACAAGATTTCATCGATTACTATATGAAAATAAATTCCAACTAGCATTCAATCAAACGTTAGCAACAATACACATGAAAATATTTCTCCTGCAGTGTATATAATTTTTTGACTTGCGTTCATGATCACACAAATTTCACTTTTAGCTAAATGATAACAAGAACATTCAACATGGTTGGATAGTTTTGGAAACACAAAATTCTCCAAATATGTTAAAAGACCCCAAGGAACTAAAGACCAGTGCTTTCATGGGTTATCCTTCAGGTGTAAATCCAATGATATTTACCATTTTATGTTTATATATGTCTAGTCTATGATTGCACATTATTTTGAAATTATCCCGAATTGAATTATCTGAATTCCTACATGTATTATTATGCTAGTCATATTTAATATGCTATTAATATCTACACCCTAAAGCGTGGCTAACTTACTCTCCCAAAAGCATTTTGTTTTGTTTCATCAAAACCGTCAGTGTTCTGTGCAAATTGTTCAGCTTTCATGCAGATCGTTTCACCTTTCATTGCAAACTGTCAGAGGTCAAAAACACAATGTTGAAATATAAAGCTCCATCACTGCCATCAACACATTATTGTCTTAAAAGTTTTTTGAAAAGTAAGTGTCAAACTTCAAGGTCAAGAGGTCGAAACATTTTGGTATCAGTAGAAAGGGCTTGTTCATTAAGGAACTACATGTGGTAATTATTAAAGTCCCATTCACTTGCCATTCAAAAGTTTATGGCCAACGTTAAAGTTTTTGATAGTAGTCAAACTTCAAGAGTCAGGAGGTCAAAAATATTTTGGTACCGAGTAGAAAGGCCTGTCATAAGAACACACATGTGTAATATAAAGCCCCATCTGCCAGTTCAAAGATATGGGCCAATGTTAAAGTTTTGTTTGCGGGACAAAACAGACAGACCAAAACTATATGCCCTGAATCGAAGATTCCCGGGGGCAATAAAAATTTTGCCTTCTGACAGAAAAAGGTACGCAGAATTCATACTTGTCAAATCTGAATTGCAAACCCAGGCAGAAATAAATGACAAGCCCCCCATCAAACCCGCCCTTTTTTTCTAAACTTTTTATATATTATTACAAATTCATATCAATTAAATTTTATGTCCAGGAGCACATGACCAACAAATTCTCTCTCACTGGAACCATTGGTGAACAATTATCTTTAATTGGCAATTAAAATATAATACATCTTTTCTGCTTTAGCTATTGTACTCGAATAAGATTTTATTTTGGGAGGGGGGTGGGATACTTTTTAATTCTCTTGTTGGAAAACTTGACAAGAAATTCTCACATGTTATGTGTTAGTTTATACTTTTAAAGCAAAATCTGGCAAAAGGGTTCCAAACTCCCCGAACTCACCTCTAGAATCCGCCACTGATATATGGTTTCAGCATATTGTCATAAAGTCTTAAATACTATACAATCAGCCAGTTTGATCTCAATGAATAAATGGAATTCTTGATCTTCTTAATATATACCCCTTCCTCCAAATCAGAATACGAAAACAATGGTGAATCTTCACCCTAGGATACATTCTAATAAATCAAACTAAAACAGAAATAATGAATGCTTGGACTGGATTTTTGAAAATTTTATTCTTGTGATTTCAAGGAGAAATGGAATGAATGTTAATTTTCTCCTTAGCGGTTATTTTTAGCTGGGTCCTATTTTAGAAGGAGTGTGCAAGACACAAAAATGGCAAACCAATTTTGTTAAAATTGTTATTCATATCATATTAGCAGGTTCATATAAAAAAAATAAAACAAACATTTAACCTTAGTGGTACATAATGTATTTTGAACTTATCCTACATTTACGCATTATATTATAGCATTGCTGCATGCATGTACTTACATATGCATGAAATAGTAATAGTAATAATTTTGCATAATAATGGATCATAATACTATATGTATAGAACAGAGTTGTCAGAAGACAACATTATGCTCCGCCGGCAGGCATGGACTATTTACACGCTATTTCTCCTCCTTCTTAGGTAAAGTCCAAGGTCAATATACTGACTTCTGGTATGTGAAATGAAATGTCTTTGAAAAATACATTTGATTTTTAGAAATATTCAAAGCCGCTAAGATATCCCTCTTTGTTCAAAAATAAAACTCCAGGTTTTGAATTTATTTCAAAGGATAACTAGGTCAAAAAATATTGTTACAATAGAGAGCTCTATATGTGAATGCCAAAGCCCCATTCCCATTTCATTTGAAAAATATTTTGCCTCTATCAAAGGTGTTTGAAAAGTAGGTCAAAATCTTAATGCCAAGTTCACTAGGTCAAAAGTCTTAGTACCAAAAAAGATTCATCTCTTGACGCATCTATACATTGAAATTCAAAGCCTATTCCCTTTGGTTCACAAAGATATAGCCCAGGTTAAGTTTTTGAAGAAGTAGGTCAAAGTCCAAGGTTAAAAGTCTTGGGTTACCAAAACAAAGTCTCATCATTGAGGCACATCTAATATGTGAAATATCAAGCTTCTGTCCCCCTTGTGTTCAAAAAGATATAGCCCAGGTTAAAAGTGTGACGCCGATACTGACACCGGGGTCATGACAATAGCTCTCCGGACATTCGTCCCGGCGAGCTAAAAACTGATACTTTCTAGTCACCATCAAACAGTGGTGTGGTAAGAAGACCGAAGACAGGGATAAGAAGAACGAGGTCATTGTTACCTCCTTTTCAACAGTCTTAACGTTATATGCATGGCCTCACTCAAACAGGCTGATTTCACAACATACAATGTACATAAATATAACAAAACAGAAGTGATATTTTGTTTGTATGTCATTTAAGATATATATACCGGTATAAGAGCCTAAAACCAACATGCAAGTTGATTAACTCTCATTCTACAAACTTGTCATTTTCTTTCCTTTGTTACCTCTTTTTCAACAGTCTTTATTCGTTTCAGAAATATTTTTTCTTCAATTAGAATTAATGCAATACCAAGTGGAGCAGATATATTCATCCTAAAAAATCACTATTTCTTTCTCATTTTTATTTCCAGATTATTTCTGTATTACATTTGAGATATTTTATAGTTTAATCACGCCTGTAAAGACCTGAATAATTTCAAAACCTAAGTGTGCAAGCCGCCTACCATTTTGTGCACACCATGCAGATCATTCAAGAAATGAGTAGTGTTTCGTGCAAAGCATTTCAGCGTTCTGTGCAGATCATTCGACGTTCCATACAAGAATTGTTTCGCTTTGTGCTATTGGGGTAGTAGTACCCTTTAGAGTCTGTATATATTTGTAAGAACTTGCAATTGTAAAACTGGTTCAAAACAAATCTACAGTTCAAAACATACTTATAATGGCAGCTTTTTTTTTTTATCAGTAACATTGTGAAATAAAAAAAACCTTTTTTTTGTACAGCAATGACTGTTTGTAAGATGTACACAGACCTGGACCATGCCATTGTTGTGATCAGCCGCGTGTAAATCTTGTGTGCCATCCTCATCCTGTATCTGTCCTAAGTTCACAGAGAGGCTTCCAATATCCACAACTTTCTTTGTCTCACCTAAAATTCAAACATTTTAAATATATCTTTTTTAACAAGAGGCCCATGGGCCACATCGCTCACCTGAACACTGCTTCACTAAGAGAGCAGTAGTAGCAACTCTAATCCCGTATTGTGCCCACCCAACCCTCAGAGGGGGATGGCATTATTCTAAACAAACTTATGTCTACTCCATATCAGGAAGCTTTCAGGTAAATATCCACTCGTCTGGTTCAATGAAGAAGATTTTAAAAGAATTTCCCTATATATTTGCATGTTAAATATTGATCCCTTATTGTGCCCCACATTACCCTGGGGCTCATGATTTGAACCAAAATTGAAACTCCACTATATCAGAAAGCTTTTCTGGCTCAGTGGTTCTTGAGAAGATGATTTTTAAAGATTTTCCTATAAATCATATGTAAAACTTTGATCCCCTATTGTGCCCCACATTACCCCTGGGGTCATGATTTGAACAAACTTGAATCTCCACTATATCAGGAAGTTTTCATATAAATTTCAGCTTTTCTGGCCCAGTGGTTCTTGAGAAGAATATTTTTTAAAGATTTTCCCTATATAATCATATGTAAAATTGATCCCCTATTGGGGCCCATCGTACCCCCGGGGTCATGATTTGAACAAACTTGAATCTCCACTATATCAGGAAGCTTCCATATAAATTTCAGCTTTTCTGGCCCAGTGGTTCTTGAGAAGAAGATGTTTAAAGATTTCCCTATATAATCATATGTAAAATTTGATCCCCTATTGTGGCCCCATCGTACCCCCGGGGGTCATGATTTGAACAAACTTGAATCTCCCTATATCAGGAAGCTTTCATATAAATTTCAGCTTTTCTGGCCCATGGTTCTTGAGAAGAAGATTTTTAAATGACACCACCCTATTTTTGCATTTTCGTGATTATCTCCCCTCTGATGGGGCCTGGTCCTTCATTTGAACAAACTTGAATCCCTCACCCAAGGATGATTTGTACCAAGTTTGGTTGAATTTCGTCCAGTGGTTCTGGAGAAGAAGTCGAAAAATGTGAAAAGTTTACGGACAGACAGACGACGGACAACAGGCGATCAGAATAGCTCACTTGAACCTTCGGTTCAGGTGAGCTAAAAATCTGAGATCCTATCCATGTAATTTTTCATATCAAATACTAGACGGTCAATTGTTTGTGGGGATATAATAAAATTCACGAAGACAGATGTGATCACACCTTACACATCTATTGTCATCATCGTGCATATACCACCAGTACATGTACACCCGGTAACAAACTGAAAAATCTCACCTAAATGAGGCAAACTGAGTTGCAATCTATTCTGCACCAGGTATTGCAATTGGCTGTACTTGCTCCAACAGTAAAATTTTAAACATGTAAAATTCATATTTTATGAATAACTTAACTCACCAATAACCTCTCTGATGCATCATTTAATGCTCCTTCAGTTTCTTCATCTTTCATACAATCAGATTTGTCTTCCACTATACCTGTTCCAACTGGTACAGTTTTGAACTGAAAATAAACAAAAAAATTATAAGCTTACAATTTGCAATAAGAGGTCTTTTGTGTAGAAGGTGCACATTGTGCTACTCTGAATGCCTATGTGGAGCAAAATGTGGTGATCAGAGGGCACAGTTTTATTAGGCTCGAGTAGGCATAACCCTACACATAAGTTTAATTTTCATTGGATTTTCCTTTTAGACAATAGTACTTGTAATATGAACTGATAAGTCTACATAGATATCAATTTTAATGCCCCGTTGTAGTCCCACCCTATCTGTGAGCCATGGTTTTAACAAACTTGAATATGCACATATCAGGAACCTTTCATATAAATTGAAGCTTTTCTGGCTCATTAGTTTTTGATGTCAGAGATCTTTAAATGACACCACCCTAGTTTTGCATTTTCTGCCCTTTCAATTGGGCAAGTTTCTTCTTTAGGACGAACTAGAATCCTCCTCACCCAAAGATGCTTCAATGGCAAATTTGATTGAAATTGACCTATTAGTTATTAGAAGTTTATGAACGGACAAACAGATGGACAATAGACAAAATGTGATCAGAAAAGATCAGGTAAACTATACACATAGATCTGATATAGAACCCATTACCAGTATATGGTCAGTCAAACCGTCTTTATATGGAAGAAGGGGGGGGGGGGGGG
>CAJDSM010019766.1:0-15993 GCA_903981925.1 Ostrea lurida
TTGTAGCATGTACGTAGTCAATGAAACTAGCGCCTGTGACTTAAGGCCCGATATTGCATGTCGACATGATGCTTCAATTAGATAATCATGTAAAACTCACACGCCATCGTTGATATTGTACATTGTGTGTGTGCGTGATATAAAATTGGTCAGAAACATGAAATTGAAAGTACACGAGCTTTCAGCGCCACCGTGTAGAATATTTTCGATACAAACCAGCGCCCTCTGCGTACCACAACTTACCGATAGGGGGACAGAAAATATGGCAACGATTGAGTGAGCCGATGAAATAAATCGCATGTCCCCCAATTGCAACTACAATTTTTACTTATATTATACTGTACCTGATTACAGACTAAGATGATTTGTTTTCGCCAACTTCCTGAAAAAATGATACAAAATGGCGGAATCGATATGCAAGGCCTCTAAAATGTCTTCGCGGATTAATTTGGCTAGTACAGATATATATGACATTGATAATATTGATATCCACTCATCTGTATTAGCCTAACTTATTAAAACAAATAAGATTTGTTCTTTTATATGTAAACTAAATAATTCTTCTCATTTTGGAACGAAATTACGTTATGTGACTAACGTACTATTTTGACCCGTACGATTTCCGCGCATGTATAAGTTTATTTCGAAGCCTTTTGGCGGGAATTTTTGAATTAAAAACCATAGACGTTCCAAACAAAAAACCCCTTAAATTTAGTTTAAACCTTATATGAATTTATCGATATGCAAGAATTATCATCGCAAGCCAAGAGTTTTTGGTCCACTCCGCTCCCCATAAACTTAACTGGACAGATGTTACTTATAAAACCACTTTATGTGCATTGTGACCTTGCATCAGATCTTTGACGAATGATCTTTGCTCATGCTTGGTGGCAATTCTGTGAAATATATTATTCCAATCCATGCACTCATTAAAACATTGTGGCTCAAACAATGTTAAAACCATATGTGCATTGTGAACCTGACCTTTGAACAGTGACTTTGGCTCAAGGTCATAGCACTTCCTTGGATTTAAGGCAACATTTCTGTGAAATATTATTCAAATCCATGCATTCAGTGAAAAGTTCTGGTCATGACAATGTTAAAACCATATTATATGCATTTGACCTTTAACTAGTTACTTTGGCTCAAGGTCATGACACTTTTATGGGTCCATGGCAACATCATCATCATCATCATCGGTATTTTGATTAACGTGCAGGTATTGGGGCAATGCCCACATCAGTGGACCCCCCTCCAGGTAGCTGGCTTGCTGCACGCATGGCAACAATCCTGTAAAATATTATTCCAATACATGCATTCAATGAAAACTTATGGACAGGACATTGTTGAAACCACTATGTGCATTGTTACTTTAATTCAGTAACCTTAGCTCAAGGTCAAGACACTTCCTTAATGGGTCTAGGGCAACACTTATGTGAAATGTTATTCAAATCCATGCAGTCAGTGAAAAGTTATAGCCATGACAATGCTAAAACTTCTATGGGCATTGTGACACCAGTGACCTTAGCTCAAGGTCATGACATTTCCTTGGGTCTAGGGCAACAACTCTGTGAAATATTATTCAAAATCCATGCAGTCAGTGAGAAGTTCTGGCCTGATGTTTAAATCACTACTGCATTGTGACCTTGACCATGCAGTCACTTTGGCTCAATGTCATGACACTTCCTTGGGTCCAGGGCCCAGTTGCACGAAGGTTAGTTAACTTTAACAGACAGTTAACTTCCCATTAACCCATACATTTATGTAGTTTTAACTAGACGTAAACTGTCGGGTAAACTTAACTAACTTTTGTGCAACTGGGTCCAGGGCAAAAATTCTGTGAAATAATATTCTGATCTATTTACTCATTAAAAAGTTATGGCCTGGACAGTGCTAAAACCATTTGTGCATCCTGTTCTTACACCAATAACCTTGTCTCAAGGTCATGAAACACCTTTTGGTCAAGGCCTACAATTCTGTGAAATATTATTCAAATCCATGCACTCTGTGAAAAATTATGGCCCAGCCAATGTGAAAGCCAGTATGTGTATTGTGACCTTGACCCATGACCTCGACTCAAAATCATGACACTTCCTTGGGTCCAAGACAACAATTCTGTGAAATATTCAAATTAATCCATGTAAACAGTTATAGCCCAGAAAATGTTAAAACCCTTTATGCACTGTGACCTTCAAGGGGCATGGACACGTTCTGTTTAGATTTTCATTTTTAATCTTATGATATTTCTAATGGTCAGCAAAAATTTGAACGTCATTTGTTGAGTTACAAGTGAGATACAGCACTTACAAGTCTTCACGATGTAAACAAGGCTCGAGCCTTGTTATTGTTTACATAAAGATTGCTTCACAGAAAATACCATGTTTAAAACAAAATGAGATGTGAGAATCACTAGGGACAGTTTAATTGTGTTCAAAACGAACTTGTAATATGAAAAGATATGCTGTAAGTGGAACGTATACTAGCATATTCAATGGAGGTACTCAGGTAAACAAAAACATGACTCGAGCCTTGTTTACATTGTTAAGAATTGCAAGTGCTGTATCTCACTTGTAATTCAACAAATGGCGTTCAAAATTTTGCTGACCATTAGAAATACCCTAAGTGAGCATTATAAACATTAAAAATGGAAATCTAAAATTTGAACATTTTTAGCTCAGAACGTGTCCATGCCCCTTTAACCTTTGACCAATAACCTCGTCTGAAGGTCATGACACACCCTTTGGTTCAGGCCTACAATTATGCGAAATATTCCAATTCATGCAATCAATAAAAAGTTCTGGCCCGGACAATGTTAAAATCACTATGTGTATTGTGGCCTTAACGGCCCACCAATGAACTTGGCTCAAGGTCATGACACTTCCTTGCATCCAGGCCAACAATTCTGTGAAAAAGAAATAGTGAAATAGTTTGAAATTGAGAAAATGACTGTTTATATCATAATACAGACTTTCGGTCAATTACATGACCAGTGACTGTGTTCAGGTTTCAGCATTTGTAAAACGTACCAGATTTACCACTTTTTGGTAGCTGAAAACTCTGGTTCAGTCCTTTGAAATAGAATTTCCAGAAAAAAAGGCACGATTCTTGTTTGATGGGTCACAAAAAGTTAGATGCCTTTCTATTACTATACGAGAGAAGTCCTGAAAAAAATCACTTTCAGCTGTACTACATTTACTGCTTAGCTTCAAAATACATGTATGTACACATATAATGATTACATAGATAGACTTGCGTGCCATCTAACATTAATTCAGATATTGTCTGGACTGTGGTCAAGATGGTACTCCCACCAATCACATCCAACGTTTGAAAACTGAGACATGCGCAGTACCATTACAAAACCGACATATTGCTACTCTACTAACCCTCTTAGAAGGCAGGGTTAGTTGAGTAGAGTTTAAAGGTCACATAAGAGTTGAAACTCTCTCCGTTCGGTTGCAACTCCGGGTAGCTCGAGTTCGTACTCGGGTATGAATCGAAGTTGCCCACAGTGTTCAATAGACCTAGCCTAGTGGCTAGTGTAGCTGCTATGATCTTTAACACAGCCCTGTTCTTTTTCTGCAAACCATCTAGTGTCAATTCATTTCGTTTTGCATTGATGATGTTGCATATTGCAACAGTGTCTGTTTATTTATATTATGTAACAGCTGGTTTGTTTTGTATTTCAGTAAATTTTTGAAATTGATTGTTCGTTTTGCATCAAGGCCATTTTTACCCTTTCCGCTACCCAAAATGTTGCCCATCACAGGCTCTTTAAATCTCCATGGGTTACGGATGATGATCATTCTAAATAATGCTACCAGCTAGTTCCTTAAATTTCAATTTACTAACAAAGGAATAGATGCCATCAACATTCTTCATTATGATAAACAAGTTCAGTCTTGTATTCTAGCATATTTCACACATAAAAGCATATTTATTTTGTGTTGAAATTGACCAAGTATGATGCAATTGAGGATTACAAGTAGATATACATAATAAATTCAATAGATTTGTTCCACATTAATTCCAATTGTAATGTCTTGAACTACATGTCACAGAATACATAGTGAGTTTGGCAGGGTATTAATCGTATATCTGCTTGAATGCCGTCTTCTCTGGAATTCTTTCTTCTTCATTGAGATTTTCTATAGAGAAAAAACATATCAATGTTATCCCATATATGCGGTATCACTGAAAAGGCATTATGTATATTATATAGAGCATTTTGTTTTATTACATTCATAAGTATAATATTAATTAAGATCTAATTGCAATCGAGTCTATTAATTACGAGCATCACCCTGTACGAACCTTACGAAGACATGTAAACATATAAGTACAGATACGACGAATGTAGAGCCATTGAGAAAATCAATAGGTTTACCAGCTAATCGAGCTTAACGTAGGGAAGCATTTGTGAAATGGCTTTGGATAGTATGTACTGTAGATCTAATGCCTGGCGCCTACGTTATCGTTTCAATAAGAGAAAAGTTTGTGGGGGTAATGACCGGCTTACTAGTACGACGTGACGGACCTTGGACGCATTTGACCTTGAAAATCCAATAGGGGTTATCATCTCGATCTATGCATGGATCAAGCAGTTGTGAAGGATTTTGATTGAATGCTGTGATAGAATGCTGTGCGACTCACTATTCAGTGTTCACAGACTTTTTGGGTTAATAGTATACTATGACCTTGGACCTTTCGCATCTTTGACTGTTGATAAATCAATAGGGTCTATCCTCTCTCCAGTTGGGCGAGCAGTTTTGTGCGGACAGGTTTGTGATAGATGTCTGTGTGGAATGCTTCCGCAAGGTAGAGATCGATTGATTCACAAGGTTTTTTGGGGTAATAAGTATTATGTGTATCGTCTTGACTTTGTAAAATTCAAACCCTAGGTCTCATACTCCTCTCGTTGTTCTCATGGCTACAACAGTTTGTGAGGACGTTTGATTGATTTTGCTGCACTATTCTGTCTGCTGAGCGTCCTCTAATCTGTTTTATAGTCTCAATCGATTTATGTGAGTATCATAGATTTACTGTATGAAGCTGTGTAACCAGCATCGGTAAGTCCCTTTATAGACCCTTGACCCTTGAAAATCAAATAGGGGCATACCTCTCTTCACATATTGCATGACATTATCGCCCGAGTTGCTGGAAGGTTTGATGCCCTTCTGTTGAGCGTTATTGCATGATCCACATGCTGGCATCTATTTATTACTCTTTTGCGGCAACATTGTTGAATACTCCAACACGGATGATGTATCAACCGTGTGTAATGCCTGCAGTGAAGTACAATCACTCGGTATGTTTTTTCGTACTTTGTCTTTGTGCTCGTGTGGTCGATTTGTGTCTGATGGATCCAGGTTAATTAGTAGTATTTCTGAAATGACGACATGATGATAGATTACAATTGACGCATTCTTATGATCAAGACAATGGTATATTTACAAGAGTGCATACTGATTTAGATATAACGATCACGAGGATGAGAGAGCGAGAGAGAGAGAGGAGGAGAGTAGCACATTTTACCAGTTAGACAGGATTGTTTGATTATGGGAGAAGAGAACATCATTCTTATAGTGTGCCCTTTCCCTCCGCGCCGCATCCTTTTCTGGTGATGCTGGCTTTTGTAGGTGACTTGATCGAATTTCTCACGTGAATAGACGCGATGGGCTTGCCTGTAGTTGCGTGTGTAATTTTCCTCTGTGAATCTCTGCGATGCCTTCTAAATGACTGTTGTGAGGGTGGGGGAGGCGTGCTATCTAAAGGAAAACACGCGTGTTTCTATCTCTGTGATGCTAGATTCTATTTATAGAGACGCGTGAACTTAACCCTCGTGCGCGTGACCCGTAGAGAGATGAGATTGTCTAGGTGCGCAGCCTGATGCGCTTAGATCTTGAGTGACACCATGAGAAGACTTCCTGAGTGCAATTTCGTTGATCCTTATCCTTTTCAACTGAGCATTGAATCTTTACATTTAGATCAATCATAGTAATTTGAATGATTCTCATACTCGGTAGGTGGTTGTAGTGTTCACTCTTACTGTCCGTCACATTTACTGGTTTGGTGCGAGGTAGGCCTTTGGGTTCAAGGGGATTCAGAGGGTTTATAGTTCTTAGCCTAGACCTTTAAACTTTCTTCAACTGATGACACAAATTGTTGGAACACGATTAGGTAGCGGGAAGTCTAGTGCAATCAAACGGCACACATTCATCATAAATCTTCTTGGACCATCACTTGTTGTTCCATCTGGAGACGAGGAGGACCATTGAATTTTCTGAGAGGTCAAAGTGGTGCAAGGTCAAAAAGAACGCTTATTTTCTGTGTAGTAATAAGATTACATATTCTTTCTAGGACTTACATCTTTAAAGAGAATTGATTATAATTGATTACCTTCCGTGGATAACTTGATACTTCTATTTGTGCTTGTTAATGATTACTCAGGTTGTGGAACGTTGGTCCTGGAGAATTTTTCTGCTCCACAAACCTGTATTTGTTAAAGAGAATTCACCGCACAATTGTGTGTATTCGGAACAATCTCTTAGATAGTAGTTTTGCGCATGCTGCACTTTCACAGAATCATGCAAACCTTCCACAACTGATATTGTCCTCATTGGTAGAGAGAGGAAGTGGGACGCAATCTGAGATTTAAGAATTTATATCAAGGTCAAGGATCAAAAGGTTCGTAGTCCACGAGTAAACTGATTACTATCTTCTGCCCCGGTTGATTCGGAGGATTAGTTTTTGGCTGTCGTCCATGTTGTTTTGTCTGTTGTTGTCCTTTGTCACGATTCTGGTCACCACAAACCTTTTCATAGTTCTACGCGGCCACATACAGCTACTATTGCCTGCCGTATGGGTGTCAGCAGCATTCCTATCCACAAGAAGGATCAAGAGCGCTTCCCACAGACTCTGTTCGTCCTATGAAAGAGAGGATTGATGACCTTGATTTTCAGCGTCAAGGTCACTAGTAATTATTTACTCCCTTTCTTACTCTTCGGCCGTGGTGTGTTCCCTCTTCGCAAAACGAAACACTATGAATACTTGTGTGAATGCTGATGGTGATGAAGTTTGCATCGCATTCATTCACAGATCATGCCAATACCCACATACTGCTCCTCATCGGAGAGAAGGTATCAAGCGCCATGCATATTGATTTCAAAGTTCATGGATTACGAAAGGTATCAAGGTAGCACTAGAATAAGCCAGTAAGATGTACGACAATCTCCCAACTTTTTTGCTCTTTCTACTGAACCATCTTGATTTAACTATGCCGCTTTTGGTCTCCTTTCCAAACTCGACATTGGCGCATCTTTGATGATATGGCAAGTGGATCGGACTTTCAATTGAAGAGGTCTTAGTTGTGGTCTCTTATATGTCAGTCCATTTTCTACTGTATCCTCATCTTTGTTACGTCTTGATCTTGATGTGAGGCCATTGGAAGTTTGATGCATACCTTGTAACAAAACTAGAAAATTGGCACTCATCTTTCCTTATAATGGCCAGGACAGCGATCTCATTTCATCCACCCTGTGATGTTCATAAATGAACGCCCTTTCTCACTGCGTACCTTATCCCGGTAGGTGACGAGAGAGAGAGACGAGAGAGAGATGAAGAGAGAGTAGCACGAAAGGAGAGCGAGAAGAGAGAGAAGAGATTGAGAGTAGTGAGAGTAGAGTGAGAGATCTTCAGGCTAGTGGGAACAGCCTATCAATGTTTTGTTAAATACCAAACTTACGCATAGATCGTTTCCTTAATCATGAAGTGATTGTTTGATTATGATAGCAGAGATCCAACAAAAATCTTTTGTTTACAAACCCGACGATATGGGACGAGATGGGATCTGTTATACTTTTATTTTTCTGTGGCAGTGCCTTGCATGTCGAGGGTAGAGGGTTTCAATATATGAGCGTGTGGATTATATATGGAAAGAACTCTATTATACTGTAACTACCCCCCCTAATGACACCTACCCCCGGGACGCGACACTTGACTTGAAGTTTGGACCTACTTTTTATTATTGGTAGTTTTGAATGGCTTGGTGGCTTTCTTACCAGTCGTGTTTCTTAGAAGCCTCTTTCTTCTAGCTGTACCATTAATTTTCTGACTCTGAGCCCATGAGTAGGAGGTTGACCTAAACACCTATTTCAGAGAGAGAGCAAAGATGGTGAAACTATAAAAAGAATAAGGTTGAGTCCTAGGCTCATTCACAGGAGATGCATTCAAACCATTTCCACAACGTCATGAAGAGAGAAACTATTTGGATTTCAGAAGTCAAAGGTCAAGGGTTCACTAGTAAAGTTCAAGAGCCAAAAACCATAGACAGATTAGAAGTCCGACAGCATTCATCAATGAATACTCTAAAACTGTTCCACAATTTTTGTCCGCAAGGAAGGTAACCCTATCTTACACTATGTAAATCGACTCCACTCTTTTAGCAGCCTTTACTAGATTGAATCCGGGATCAGTGTTTACAACCATTGCACTCCTTATTCGTGTTCAAAGGCTTTTGGAGTAATATTTACTAGTGACCTTGGACCTTTGCCTGAAACTCATAAGGTCCATCCTCTCTCATGGACAACAGTTGTGAAGGTTGATGATTCTGTGATGAATGCTGCGACTCCTATCGGTACTTTTCACAATTTTTAGGGTAATAGTTATCAGTGACCTTGACTCTTGACCTTGAAAATCATAATAAGTTCATCCTCTCTCCATGGACAACATTTGTGAATGTTGATGATTCTGTGATGAATGGCTGGACTCCTATCGTTCACAAGCCGGACACAACACACACACATTCGCGATGCTAATACCTCCTCCGCAACTCGTTGCGAGGGGATAATTATAGGAGAATCTTACAGGAAATAAGAGTTTAAATTTAACCAATGACAAATTATCTAGGTGGTGCTCACTGATCAGGTTCAACACTTTTCTCGCTTCTGTTACACAATAGATTAAGCTTCAATTTTGACATCTGCGTAAAATATCTATCTTGTTGCTCTACATTTATACGTTTGTTTATGGACAGTGGTGTGTTTAAGGATTACACTGGCAAAATGCACGAGTGTTGAGTCAGAAAAGAGAGCTCATTGTGTATTCAACTGAATTTCCTCCATAACGTGCCAACTGTGTTTTAAAGTTTATTTGTAATTAATAAATGAATACCACAATGCTATTTTTCCCCTCAGAATTGTAGGTNGAATGAATACCCACAAGTCAATGCTATTTTTCCCCTCAGAATTGTAGGTTA
This sequence comes from Ostrea lurida, assembly GCA_903981925.1. Lineage (NCBI taxonomy): Eukaryota > Metazoa > Mollusca > Bivalvia > Ostreida > Ostreidae > Ostrea > Ostrea lurida. Next base: position 9,257 of record CAJDSM010019766.1, read on the forward strand.
TGACAGAAATGACAATTTTGGTGGCTGTGAAAAGGTTGAGCATCAGTATGAAATGAAAGTCCCTAATTATGATCACTTGAAAGATGTAAACAAATTAAGACCACAGTTCACACCAGTTAAAAAAGCAATCACTGCTTATTTGGGGAAAAGTCGATCTTGATGATCATTTGAAATATATATATGAAAGCAAGTTTCTGAAATATGTGCTATTGGCGTGTAATGTAGATTGGCTGAATGTAATTCAGAGATGAAGAATATTTCATTCAAAGTTATGTATGTTGATGTTGATGGTTGTGTTGTACAATGCCAGTCTGAATGTGCAGGTGGAATGGGTCCAGAGAAAACTGACTTCAACAAAAAAGCAAATAATTTGAAACAAGATGTGTTTGTGAAACACTAATGCCCCTGTATTCCACATTGTCAGTGGAAGGGGCTTGTCATAAGGATTATGCATGTGAAATATGAAAGGTCTATCCCTTACCATTCAAAAGGTATTGCCAACGTTAAATTTTTTAAAATGTAGTTCATAGTTCAAGTTCAAACATTTTGGTACTATATAAAAGTGCTTTTCATAAGAAATACACATATGAAATATGAAAGCCATATCTCTTGCCATTCAAAAGTTATGGCCAATGTTAAAGTTTTTGAAAAGTAGGTCAAACTTCAAGATCAAGGTCAGGTAAAAATTTTTGGTACAATCAGAAAGATCTTGTCATAAGGAACACAGAATGATACATGTGAATTATCAAAGCCCTAGTACTTACCATTGAAAAGTTAAACGCTAAGGATAAAGTCAGGAGGTCAAAATTTTTGGTAACCACGGAAAGATCTTGTCATAAGGAACATACTAGTGAAATATTAAAGCCCTAATACTTACCATTCAAAAGTTATAGCCAAGGTTAAAGTTTCGGACAGAATGATAGGACAAAATCAATGACAAATATTTGCCACAGCTCTTTTACATGGCAAATGCTATGAAGCTCTTGCTTTAACGGAATTTCAAGATAAATCTGAACTACATGGTCTATCTTTTGAAAAATTCAAACCAACGTTGGTTGAACAACCAGCTACACAGCAGCATATTGGCACCACCACTGTTTTCCTTGGAATTACATTTTGTCACATTATTGGTAATGTGTATTGAACCTAACCGTTCATCGCACCACCTATCTTTTAAAGGGGAAAAACTGACAAATATCGACCATAACTTGACCAATCCATAAATCTACACTGGGAATAAAACCAAACTTTATAACTGGCCAATAGTTGCCCATTACAAACACTATATATGTTAATGTGCATGGTTGTGTTGTATGTTAGATTGAATCAAGTGAATACTGCGGATTCCATGAAGATTTAAGTTTTAGAATAAATTCTGCTTGTGAAATAGAAAATTCAATTTGACATTTCCTTACCATCAATTCTACAAACTTGCTGCAGGAGACATAGAGCTGACCTCTGATCCTCCGTTAGATGACCAGACAGTAGAACCAACAGATGATCTCTAGCTTTTACTAAATCTGATTCTATACACAAAAAAATATACACCATTTTACTCTGAATGTCAAATAATATACTTGATGTACATTTATCTTTCATATGTTCGAGTAAGCATCTGAGATTTCTATCTGTAATACATTACCTAATTCAGAATTGCTATCTTGAGGACTTGTCCTAAATCTGTCAAAATGTACAGATATGACCTGAGATCTTTGTAGAAACAGATGATGTAAGGGTTCAAGGTCCATGGCTTGAAGCAAGGTCACCAGGTGCAGAACAGACGTACAGATCTACAAGACAGTCTGACTGTGATAATGGACACATCTCTATACTCTCATGAAAAACCTACTGTAAAACGACAACATTCAGCGCACTATTTATTTTAGTGCAGTCAATTGCACTAAATTGAGTTGTGCGCTAAAAAGTTTTCATTGACATTAAATTATTGACCAGGTGGTATTGTTGTACTAAAATAAGTTTGTGTCAAAAGGTTTTCATTGCTGATTGCACTAAAATATGTCTGTGCCAAATATTCTTGTTTTACAGTATGCAAAAATAAAACATGAAAGACCTAAGAATTTCGTCTCTACACAGTGTATGCACCACGAAAATTGACGAATATATAATCACGCTATATTCCAAGTCCACCCACCTGACTGTTCAGACTATTCCTGTATCTAAATTCAGCAAAGTCAGTAATGTCTTCTGAAGTTTCAAAGGCAATAAAGAGATTTTCCCACACGAAAGTAAACAGCCTGCTGTCACCATAATGACTCCTCTCCGATGGCGACCCAAGGGCCAGTGCTGCATTAATGCGAACCTTGAAATTCTTACAGTCTTTCACCACGGCACATAACGTAATCATCAGGTCTCGCTGTAATGACAATCATTTTACAGGAATTATTCTAAATTGTTTGAGTGATGATGATTAGGACTAAAAGTAAATGTTGAATAAATAAATTAGTATTCAAGTATAATCGAATTGAAAGTCACCGAATCGAATGTCTAACATCACAATCGATAAGAATTGAAAAGTTTGTAAATCATTGCAGCTCTAACCAACAGACAGAGGGAACAGACAAGCAGAAAAGATATAAGCACTTCCAAGACAAGTCTTTCACGTAATATTCTGCATATGGTCCCATGACAAGCTGTCTGTCTAGGTAAATTTTAAACACAATTTGATTGTTTGTCAATGGCTTTCATAAGAGGTGTTTACCTGTCTAAGATTGATTAGTGAATCATCACTATGGCCCTCCTTACTGATACTGACAGCCCAGAACAAGCGTGAACTGCTGAGTATAGACCTGTGTATCTCGTCTTAACATTGGTTCACTTTTTATGATGACATAACCCACTCAATGGTCTATTGATAGTACTTATTGCTGATACTTAAGGACAGGATAAGTCATACTACATCTAAAGGGGGGGGGGGGCTCTTAATTTTTAAGAGTTGCAAAAAGTCCTGGGGGGCACTTATAGGGGTAGGGGCACTTAATAGGATGAATATGGTAGTAATCCCTAAGGCTCCCTATATGCTTCACAGAAAACCCTTACCGTCCAAGAGGCCCCTCCAAAATTTAGTAGGGTATTCTTGAACATATTGCTGACTGCATAGCAGGCATTCCATCGTAACTGCAAATATAAAATGTCATATAGATTAACAAGGCATAATCATATGGAGAAGAGATTTGTTCTACAAGATCCACTGCATTTACACATGACAGTTATTTCTCTCATTTCTACCTTTGTGATATAAGAAATAAATGTTATAATTTTTCGGGTGATGCAGGTATAACCGAATTATTGAGTTTGAGCGCATTGATGAAAAGTTTTACCGTCTAAAATCTCGTGATAACCTGCATATCCCCCGAAAAATATAACATTTATTTCTTATATTTTAATTTTATATTACAACAACAAAAAAAATGTTTCTTAGACTTTACTTGTTGTTCAGTACATGATAGAAAAATCACCTCAATTCTTAAAAGGTGTTTGACCAATGAAACAGTGTATGGTGATCACGTGAAATAAAATTAAATGATATAGCATTACTTCCCATTAATAAAACTGTACACCAGAGAGCCTGGAGAGATTGCCTACCTCACTTGTAAGCTTTTGTCACCAATTGTACATGCTGTACTGCTCTTGACTTTACTCTGCACATAACTTCAATTTTTCATGTTTACACATTATTCACTTTTTTATGTTTACGCATTACTTTAGAAATAAATTTCATTTTTCGTTCACTTCAGCTGAAAGCCCATGAGCTTTTCTGATCACATTTCATCCAGTGTCCGTCTGTCCATCCATAAACTTTGAACATTTTTCTATTTTTTTCTCAGAACCTCTGTACAGTTTCAACCGAACTTGCCACAAAGCATGCTTGGCTGCAGAGGATTCAAGTCTGTTCGAAAGAAGTGTCATACCCCTTTTCAAGTGGGGATATTAGTAAGAACTTAGTGGTAAGTCTTCCATCCTCCACAAAAGACATGTGTCACCTGCCTACTTCTTTTCTTTTGAAAAATTACTTCCATTATTTTAAATGTGATAAAAATTTGTCTGTGTTAAAATCATTCAGTTTCATCAAACAGGAAGTTGACATGCCAAATATCAGGAAGGTGGCCTGTGTTGTTCCTGAGAAAAATGTGACAGAAATTTTTGTGACGCTGACATCGACAATGCTGCAAGACGACGCAGGACAACGCAAGACGACAGATAGTGATCCCCTATATGTCGCCTCTACTAACGCAAGCATGCATCACCATTAGTGAAAATTTTGTGGCATCTTTAAACAAGAAGCTCACAGGCCTTACCAGTCACCAGAGTATTAGTTAAAAATGTCACTAGCTCCAAGGGCTACATATCTTAGCTTAATTTTCATATTCAGCAGTCATACAAAACAAAATGTCACAAACACCCCTGAAAGTGCCCATACTGAAGAAAGACTATACAATATATGTCAACACTATCTAACTATTTTGGACCTGCCTTTGATTCAGAAGAACCCTAGAGTTGCAAAATTCACAATTTTGGTACACTCCTCCTTTTCTGCTTAACAAAATACACATTTACTTCTATATGGTTCCAGCAAATTAAAGAAGTCTTTGAAATGCTGACGTTCATCCATAACTACCCGAGGGTACTATTCACCTCGTACCTTCATTGTCCCACTGCTGATATTCTTTATCAATGCTTTGACACCTTCCTCTACCAATGTCCTAAATGAACTCTTGCCTGAAATTGACAAACATCTTTGCTGAAAGACTCAAAATTTTGGTTTTTCAATCAACACAGTAAGCAGATACATACCAGTACCCACACATATAAACATACACATAAAGTTCTGTTGCTCTATCTTGCTTGTCATAAGAGGGGACTAAATGAGGGGGGGGGGGGGGGGTGTCCTTTGAATGAGACCGCAAAAACCGAGGTCCTGTGTCACAACAGGTGTGGCACGATAAAGATCCTTCCCTGATCAAAGGCCATAAGCCCCAAGCACAGGCCTAAATTTGCAGACCTTCACTGTAAGTCGGCATATTCATACATCATTTGCTTTGCAGCTGACACAAAAGTACTCAAATTTTGGAACAAAAGTAATGAAAAGAGATAGATATCTAGTAGGAATATTCTGAAAATATTACCCAGACTCCTGAGCGGTAAGTATCGCAGGATGTTTCCTACAGCCCGGACTGCATTAGACTTAACTTTGTCATTGTCCTGACAAGCTTGAATGGACGTCGTAAACAGCTTCTGTAGCAACATGTCCGAGAAGTCGCTCATAAAATCATCATCCCCATCAATCCTACAGTGTAATCAAGTCTGCTCTCAAACCTCACATAAAATCATCAAACCTCACATAAAATCATTAAACCTGACATAAAATCATCATCTCCCTCCATCCTACAGTGTAATCAAGTCTGCTCTCAAACCTTACATAAAGTCATCAAATCTCACATAAAATCATCAAACCTCACATAAAATCATTAAACCTGACATAAAATCATCATCTCCCTCCATCCTACAGTGTAATCAAGTCTGCTCTCAAACCTTACATAAAGTCATCAAATCTCACATAAAATCATCAAACCTCACATAAAATCATTAAACCTGACATAAAATCATCATCTCCCTCCATCCTACAGTGTAATCAAGTCTGCTCTCAAACCTTACATAAAGTCATCAAATCTCACATAAAATCATCAAACCTCACATAAAATCATTAAACCTGACATAAAATCATCATCTCCCTCCATCCTACAGTGTAATCAAGTCTGCTCTCAAACCTTACATAAAGTCATCAAATCTCACATAAAATCATCAAACCTCACATAAAATCATTAAACCTGACATAAAATCATCATCTCCCTCCATCCTACAGTGTAATCAAGTCTGCTCTCAAATCTCACATAAAATCATCAGCTCCCTCCATCTACAGTGTATCAAGTCTGCTCTCAAACCTCACATAAATCACCACATTTGGTACATATATGAAGTGCCAAATTAATATCAACTCAAATAAGTGAAGATATATCATAAATTCAATTAATGTTCATAATCATTCAATTGAGGAGAGCAATAATTGATTTGATACGTGCATTAATTCAGTTTAAAGTATTGATGCATGCATTAAGATGCATTACATGCCTTTATTTAATATTTGTCATGGGAAATGTTCACCAAAATCTTTAAAGCTTTTAGGCTGGCTCTTTTCATACCTAATTAAGAAATAAGCGCAATGTACGAAAAACATCCAAGATATTCCAAATAAATTGTTTATCTTGCATTGATTTAAATCTCATAATGATAAAGGTAGTTTCCAGATCTCATTCCATGATTTTCAACACATACTTGCCTTGGATAGTACTAAGTATCATTAAATATCTTCTCAAGAAAAAAGATCGTAGTTTTATTACTGCTTTAAAACCAGAGAATCACACAGATTGGCCAGGGACCAGGCTGTCTTAAACCTGACATTTAAACATGGGTCCTCCATGGATGTCAGGATAGCATTGGCAGCATCTGCTACAAAACACACATCCTAGAAGAAAAAAAACCCCACAAGACCTTAAATCTATAATCTAAAAATCACACTCTATTTTAAATCTTATATCTTACAAACCCATTGAATTTTAATTTTGGTATGTTTTGTAATTATAGCACTGAGTCACTGATTGTGACATCATGTATTGTGACATCATGTATTTTCTATGATTAACATTGCACAGTGAGGTAAT
>CAJDSM010019767.1:0-51202 GCA_903981925.1 Ostrea lurida
ATTTGAGGAAACATCATTTATAATTCATATCCATAAAAAGTCGACTTATGTCTGATATATACTTAGTACTTAAGTAGTTATACAGTGAAAGAAATTTGTTTAGTCAGGCAAGCTTTTTGGAAAGCTGTTTACCCAATTCTTAATTTTGTATTCTTCAATCATAGGAGATTGATAACGGTGATGACCAACGTCTTCTTTCGACGTAGTCCAGCTTGACATGTCATTATAGTCCCAGGTGAGAAAATTTTCAACAACTTTGTCTTGATTTGTAAGGCTCAACTGTATTTTAAACGAAGTAGGCATTAATTCCATATTCAGTATGCTCAAAAGCCTTTCGAAAGATGATATTCTTCAAAATCATACTTAAGTTTCAAACATATTTCATATCCCAGTCAATGGGACGGATGAATACGTATTACCGTACCTATATTGGATTCTAAAACTTGACAAAAACCCTTGCAAAGATACATTGTTGCATCCAGTAAACGTTCTTATACCCCCGCTCCGAACATACATGGGGTCAATTACATTCAATGTAATCGATTATAATTACAGATTACATTGAAATTCATGATTACAATTAAATTACAGCTATTTTGAAATGTAATTGATTACGATTACAATTACTTTGAAATGTAATCAATTACAATTACAGATTACTTTTTTATATACTTTTGCTGAGCAAAGCTTTATTTTTATTACTGCAAGGGTGCTATAATTGAAAACATAACAACTTAAAACATTATTTATCATATCATTATCTCAAAGCACTAATCTACAATGTACTATGTGTATATTGATTAACAATTCTGAAAATTGATGACAAAGTGTCATAATGTCCAACTGAGGTGAAACTTTCGAGTTCCACTTGATATGTTCATGTTGATGAGTTATAAATTATTGAATTGCACACTATCGGAAATGAAATGCATCAAACAATAATTTGCACTTTAATTCCTATAACACAACTTATTGAAATTATTTAAAGCGATAATGAATAATAGCTTTACATTGATACAAAGAGGGAAGGGGTGTAGACTGCGTGTCAGCTACTTCACAATTATGTCCATTTGATATATCCCGAAGAACTCGATACAATGACCTTGTGTTGGGCAACACGTATGACCTTGTTTGCGATTACAAATAACCTTGTTTGCGATTACAAAGTATCATTAAGTCATATGTTGACTGATTTGTTTCATAGCACTTTGTTAGACTGTCATTTTCTACTAGATTTGACTACGGTAATCCCGTTTACTTATTTCGACTACAGGGTCACGGCGGGTGTGACCGGTCAACAGAGGATGCTTCTCCTCCATGGTACCTGATCCTACCTTCGCTTTTGTCGGAGGTCCGTGTGCCAACACTCGATTTTGTATATTTTTTTGGATTATGATTACGGTAACACGATGTTACCTTCGCCATTGTATATGAAGGACACCACAGAATCTGACATATCTGCTTCATATTTGGATATTTACTTAACATTGACTCTAATGGCAGACTGACAACTACATTATATGATAAGCTGGATGACTAACTTTGCAATCGTCAACTTTTCCCTTCTATGTAGTAATATACCACTATCACCTGCTTATGGTGGTATATCTCCCAGATGATTCGATACGCAAGAGCATGCTATGCGTATGAGGACTTTTAAAGGGGCATGGACACGTTCTGAGCTAGCATGTTCATATTTTAGATTTCCATTTTTAATTTACAATGCTCACTTAGGTTTTTCTAATGGTCAGCCAAAAATTGAACTTCATTTGTTGAGTTACAAGTGGGATACATCACTTACAATTCTTCACTATGTAAACAAGGCTCGAGCCTTGTTTTGTTTACATAAGATTGGTTCACAGGAAATACCATGTTAAAAACAAATTAGATGTGATAATCACTAGGAACACGTTTTAATTGTGTACGAATGGAACTTGTTATATGAAAAAATCTGCTTTAAACGGAACGTATTTTAGCAAATTCAATTTAGGTAACAAAAACATGACTCGAGCCTTGTTACATAGTGAAGAATTGTAAGTGATGTATCTCACTTTAACTCAACAAATTATGTTAAATTTTTGCTGACCATTACAAAATGCCCTAAGTGAGCATTGTTAAAATTAAAAAATGCCGGAAATCTAAAATATGAAATTTTTTGTAGCTCAGACGTGTCCCATGCCCTTTTAAAGCGAGCCCACTACTAACAAAAAAGTTGATGCTGCAGGGTTTTAACGAATCTCGTTTAAAGTCATCATTTCGCAAATCTTACGGTCGCTATATAATAATGACCTTGTTTGCGATTACAAATTATCACTAAGTCATAGGTTGACTGATTTGTTCAACCCTTTGTCAGACTGTCATTTTCCAACTAGATTTGACTACGCGGTATCCCCATTTACTTTATTTCGACTAAGAGCTCACGGACGGATGGACCGGTCAGCAAGGATGCTTACTCCTCCATGGCACCTGATCCTACCTTTCGCTTTTGTCGGAGGTCCGTGTTGCCCTCACTCGATTTTGTATATGTTTTTTTGGAATTATGATTACGTTTGGCACAATGTTAACTTCGCCTTTTGTATACCACCATTAACATGTACAAACACTAGACACAGAAACCCTACATACAGCTCTGGGACACTCCCTGTGTATAGCTCTCTTGATCAGGTAGAATTAACATTGACCATAGATAAGCTCCAACCATCAACAGTGATCCTTGAAGAAACAGTTTATTTGGGTCTATAACATAATTATCCAGTAGCATCAGGTGGTATGTTGATATGAGAGATAACCCAAGGAAGATGTGGTAACTCTTTGACAAATAATTCTGAATTGAGGAGTTTGAATATATAGTTTAAATTTGACTTGATATTCATTCACACTTTACTAGTGTGGTCCCTCTCCGTCTGTCATTCCGTAGTTCCGGCATTCCGTCCCACCTTTCGTCACATAATTCTCAGCAACCATATATCACGGGCTGCTGATATTTGCATGAAGTTATATTATGGAATGCGTTTTCAGATTCATCGGACATCTACTCCTGTTTGCTAAGGACTTGGAGTTTTTCAATACAGTGCTCCTATACAACATTTTTCGTCACATAGTTCTCAGCAACTATATATCACAGCCCACTGATATTTTGATGAAGCTTTATACAGGTATGATGTATCGTGAGAGCATTTTCAGATTCATCGGACATCTACTTCCTGTTTGCCGAGAACTTAGAATTTTTCATATATAGTACCATATACAACATTTTTCTAACATATTCTCAGCAACTATGTATCACAGGCTACTGATATGTTATGTCCCCCTTTGAAAAAGAGGCATATTGTTTTGCACCTGTCGGTCGGTATGTCGGTCGGTCTGTAGACCATGTGCTCAATATCTTTGACCCCTTTGCTTGATATCAACCAAACTTGGTAACAGGGGTTGCCCTTAAAGAGTAGATGATCCCTATTTATTTTCAGGTCACATGGTCCAAGGTCAAGGGTCAGTCTGTAGATTGTCGGTCTGTGAGACCATGTGTTGTCCGCTCAATATCTTTTGACCCCTTTGCTTGATATCAACCAAACTTGGTACAGGGGTTGCCCTTAGAGAGTAGATGACTCCTATTGATTTTCAGGTCACATGGTCCAAGGTCAAGTGGTCAGTCTGTAGACTATGTGCTGTCCGCTCAATATCCTTGATATCAACCAAACTTGGTACAGGGGTTGCCCTTAGAGAGTAGATGATCCCTATTGATTTTCAGGTCACTATGGTCAAGGTCAAGTGGTCAGTCTGTAGACTAAATTGTTGGTGCTCAATATCTTTTGACCCCTTTGCTTGATAACAACCAAACTTAGTACAGGGATGCCCTTAGAAGTAGTTGATCCCTATTGATTTTCAGGGTCCAACGGTCAAGGTCAAGTGGTCAGTCTGTAGACTATGTGCTGTCCGCTCAATATTTTTGACCCCTTTGCTTGATATCAACCAAACTTGGTACAGGGGTTGCCCTTAGAGAGTAGATGATCCCTATTGATTCAGGTCACATGGTCAAAGGTCAAGGTCAAGTGTATTATTGATGATTATTTTTGCTTTATATAGTACCAAGTGTATAGTTCCTTACACATGAATAGCCATTTTTGGATTTTGCTCCACGGGGGGCATGTATGTTTCTCAAACATTTCTTGTTCATGAAGCTTTATATAGGTATGATGTATCGTGGATGCATTTTTCAGATTCATCGGGCATATACTTCCTGTTTGCCGAGACCTGGAAATATGTACAACATATTGACAGTTTTAAAAGGCTTATAGCGGGAGTATCACTAGTGAGCATTGCTCAAGATTTTCTTGTTTCCTCCTCATGAAAGTATTGACAGCCGTGAAGGAGAACTTTCAGACATTTATACTGGTCAAAATTTCTAACACCTCACTTTTATTTCTCAAAGGTTTGAAAACTATTTCAGAATGTATGATCAATGGACTTTAATATTGTTTGCTTTTTACAATGCTGAACTGTATTGCAATCGATTTTGTAGTTATTCGAGCGTGACCATTATTGTTGAAAAGCATGATGGACACCATGATGGGCGATTTCGAGACGTTTCCCGGGTTTTCCTCTTGAAAAGTTTAGTACCCACATGTTCTCTAACGTTAGTTATATTCAAAAAACAAGAAAACGGTTGTGTATAATGCGGTGCATGTCTACACAAGAACACGCAAGAGTCATTGGCATGGTCCAATCTGGGCGCAGTTTAAGAAAAGTTTGTTTTCCTTCGCTTTTTTGTTGTTTGTGCTTATAAACATGGATAGTAAATCTCATATTCTCAGTTGTGTTCTTTACAAATCAACGGACGTAATTTGAATTTATTACCGGTCTCCAGATATTTCAACAGAGATCACAAAACTATCTTAAGATTTCTCCGGAAATTCTACAGAACCGGAAGTGCAGACGAATTGCCTCGACGGCTAAAAGATCGTGCAACTTGAATAAAAAATAGATTCGGTGACAATATTTTGCTTTGTTTCTTTGTATTCCTTATACTGCATGATCAAACATTATAGTCAAAATAATCAAGTAGAAAAACAATGTAATTCGAAAGGTTTACTGGGGCGTTAGAAATTTTGATTAGTATACACTGATCAATATCGAAATATATGACTTTCCAACACTCTATACGACCATTTCTCTCATTAAATTGAAGACTACCCCATGGGGATCTGAGCAAGAATTGGTCCCTAGTACCCCTTGCTTGTCGTAAGAGGCGACTAAAAAGAGCGGTCTTTTGGACGAGATCGCATAAACTGAGACCCCGTGTCACAGCAGATATGGCACGATAAAGATCCCCCTGCCATAGTGATGAGCACCGAACATAGGCCTAAATTTTGCAGCCCTTCAATATAAATTGGTGAAGTAAACAATGTGTTTTCAATGGAAATTGTGACGTCTCCATATGAGTAAATAATTCTCAAGCGGAACGTAAAACAATATATTATCAATCAATTAAAGACTAGACTTTTGACATTAATAGACTATTCCTTATTCAACAAAAATAGAAAAAGGAAATATTCATATCTAGTGATCAATCATTTAAAAGACTTCCCTTTGATTCTACGCACAAGTACTCTAAAGTTAATATCACAGCGATGCTGGGGTTCCTCATTGACAATATCTCCCTAGTCTTTGGTGATCGGGTCCTCCAACAGACTGTTGGAAATTCCTGTGGGCGGAAATTGTAATGGTGCTCTTTTGTTAGCGGAACTGCTTTTATATTTTTACGAGGCAGAATTTCTTTAAAAGCTTCAACATGAGAAGAACAATCTCTAGCTTTAGACTTTAACTAATACTCATTTTCATTTATATCATATAATATGTCGATTTGATTGTATATAATATTTCTCCTCTGTTTAAATCAGAATTTATTTTTTTCCTATGACTTCAGGTTTAGGCGCCAATAGTGGTCCTGAAATCGGTTTATTTTCACTTCTGGCTTTGACGAACCACGAGTACAAGGCGTTCTTTATATCCGTGAAATCGCCCGTACGAAATCGTTTTGTATCCCGTTTGAAGCCTTCGGACCTGTACTTTTCTTAAATAGTATCCGTATTTTTAAAACTGTACTAAAAGTGTTTGATGCTAGTCGGATGGAAGTTGAACTTTGGATTTAATTCCTTTTTGCCTCATCCAACATTTCAATTTTTGTTTCCTTTCTTTTGCGTGAAGTGAAGTAATTGTTGAAAATGAAGACATTAGTGTAAAGTTACATGTGGACTATGAAAACAACTCATTTGCGATCTTTAAGTTAATCAAATGAACTTTTGCTAAGTGAAGCCTGTGTCCTACCTCTGGTAAATCCAGGAATCTTGCGTTCGCCCGACTCCTATTCGGTATAGGATTTATGAGATTGCTCAGTGTTCCATTTCTTCATCTTTTCATTCAAAGTAAGAGGAAAGAAACTGAAAATACAAAAAATTTAATTGAAAGAAATGTTAAATGCAACAAATGTGTATTTTGTTGATAAATAACAAAGCGGTGCCACCAAGGGTCCAGGGTTGTGATATACCCGCAAGTCCGATATAATATAAAACAAATAACCGCATTTTCTTTGGGTCTGCCGCTTAAGGCCCTCAGTGGGTGCATGACGAGCCTTAGTGGGGGGTTCAGGGGGGTGCCCCCGGAAGTTGAGAGGTTTTAGCATATTCATTTTAAAATGGAGGGGTGCATGTGCCCCCCCCCCCTTGGTTACGGCCTTGATTAATGTATCGGTCTTTGTGTCAGAGGGTTTATACAGCGCCCATTATACGGACTTTAAGGTATCATTTGAAGATCAAGCTTAAGATGATTAAAAAACAATTCTGCTGAATTATGTGCTAATAGACCAACAAGATCTAGCAGACCTATTCGATGACACAAAACAGACACCTTGTGGAACAAGATATCCTGAGCAAAAGTAAGTTCAGATAGATAATAAAACGATGTCTTTGATAATATTTACACATTTTATAAATACGTTTTGTTTAAAGCCAAGTCCACTTTCTCTAAGTGTGTTTTGGTGCAAACCTCTTCACGTCGAAGACCGGGGTAATTGCTACAAAGCCTGTGTTATTTTAATGTTGTAGTTATTGTCTTGGGCACTTGGTAACTTCAACAGCTTCATCTTGGATCTCGTAAACTCCTCTTCTATTGCACACTGAATTCTGCTGTAATCTTCTGATCTATCTAGTTCTATCGGTTGTCACTTTAAGTATGGCGTTTAAGGATCGTAGACATTTCGTGTTGGGTCTCGCCTTGTGATTCGGATAAGATGTACACAGAGCGGGAATGTAAGATATTTACAGGGCAAAAAAAAATGCATTTATTAGGTAAAATAAAAAAAATCCCTATTTACAGTGTAATGTCAACTTCCGTTTACGACGCTAATTAATTGCAAATTCACTCAAATTCATGAATAGATGTATGTACGCAGGAACAGAACAACAGACAACACAATTATAAAATCTGAATAAATTCTCCTTGAATATTTGAAGCATATTTAATTTACCGAGAGACAATATAAGGGAGATGAGAGGAAGATGAAGGGGCAGGAGGAGAGAATAAAACGTATCAGAAGAGAGGGGGTTGAAGAAGGGAGAGTGAAGTATAGGTAGCCTCCCTTGGCCAAACCCACTGACAATATCGATATTAGAACGAGCACTCACGAAATATGCTGTTGGTGGACATTCTCTTCATTCTGGTGGTTCCGATAGTGTTAGTTTCTCATCATCATGACTGTCAACAATCTGTTAGTATAATGGTCAGTGTCTCCAATTAAGGCGGGTCCATTTAAAAGTTTACATTTTAACTCTGACTGCACATACCAGTTCAGTTTATTACTCTCAAACCATGGAATGGTACATAAGGTATATGAAACGTATTTACATATATACATTGATAATTACACATTACAGGGGTCAAACAGACTAAAGTTTGGTGAACAGACAATATTGTTGATTTTCATGATAAAAAGACACAACTTTCATGAAACAACAGGATCTTTGGAAGACATGAGTTCACAAAATGTTTGGTGTTTGGAGCAGAACAATATTCTATATCTAAAAAATCTCTACGCAATTTACACAATGTCTTACATTCAATAATAAAATGAAATTCACCACCAATTTGGTTACAGTTGCATAATGTACAGAAGCGTTCATTTCTTACAGTGTTATTCCATCTGCCTACTTCAACAGGAAGGTGGTGATTTGTAGTTCTAAACTTAACAGATTTTTTCCAATTTCCGTGCCATTTTTGTGGGAACTGATCTCGTAGTCTTTGATTAACAGTTGTTGTAATCCACATAGAGTTAAAATTCCGTGTTCCATGCTCGATTCAAATGTTTAAGAAACCACACTTATCAAAAATACTTTTCAAAAATAAAATCCACGGGTCAATTATTTTTCCTTTGTCAGATAATTTGCGTACATCATACATATAGATAATTTTATTAAGTTTGTTATCATTTCTGTTACAAGATTTGCCCAATAAGAGACCATTCTTATACAAATTGTTACATACAAAGGATATCGTTCAGTTTCAAGGTCAACCATATAACTTGGTGTACTGCTTTTTAAATTAAGTATGTATTAAAAAATTTGAATGGACACGTTCTTCAATATCAATATTTTCATAACCCCAAATTTCACATACATATAGTAAAACAGGTACCACTACTTTATCAAATAAATCTAACTGACAGTCATAAGGTAGATCAAATAATCTTATTTTTCTAATGACTTCAAACATCTGAAATAATGAATTCATTGGCTGTTTCAATATATAACCCATAGTAAGTGAAAGAACATTTGGATTGGTGACCTTTAGAAAATACTACAATTTTTGTTTTAATGATATTTACAGTCAGTCTCCATACTTTACTGTAGGTACTAAATTCATTCAACGCCACCTGCAAATCATTTGCAGACTCTGCTAAAATTACTATGTCATCTGCATAAATGAAAAACTTCATATAACAGTTATAGAAATAATTATTCTTGCATACTCTCATTAATTGTCGTAAGATCGGTAATATTTCTGTCTTTCAAATAATCTTCTAAATCATTAATATATAATGAAAACAAAAAAGGGAATATGTTTTCTCCTTGACAAACACCAAAATTGCAATTAAAGTATTTGAACATTATCCCATTAGCACTTATCTTTGATTTTATATCTTTGTACATATTTTGAATATAAGAAAAGTATTTACCATTTATTTCACTTTTCAGAAGTTTGCACTAAAGCCCGTCTCTCCAAATAGTATTAAATGCCTGTTTAAAGTCTATAAATGCACAGAAAAATTTCTTTTTGCTATTACAAGCGTATTTGATAGAAAGATAAGTACCATAATATTATCTAGAGTGAAAAACATTTTCTAAAACCCATCTGACTATTCTTTATAAGTGTTGAATCATCTGCAAAATTTTCTAATCGAGTACTTAAAATATACATGTACGTAAACACTTTCCCTAGAGAGCTTAATAAAGTGACTGCAGGAGCCTGTTTCATCAAAGGTCGTACGCCCAGCGTAACTTTACGCCAGGCGTAAGTCCCGGACTAACACAAAATCTAAGACCAATTTATGTTTCATCAAAGAGCGTAACATTACACCGGCCTTAAGTTAAGCCCAAATTTCACACCTGGTCAGAAAATACGCCCGACTAAATATTGACGTAAGCCCACTGACTAGCCTTAAATTAGGGCGTAAGTCTACGACCTTTGATGAAACAGGCTCCAGGTCTGTAGTTCTATGGATTAAGTGGATCACCCTCATTCTTAAAAATTGGTTTAATAATGCCAATCAACCATTCTTCTGGGACAAAAGAAATAATGTTAAATAAATATTTCATATGATGGAAGAAAAATATACATAGGAGCTTTAATGTATTTATTCTAAATATCATCGGAGCCTGGCGCTTTCGTGTCTTGTAATCGGACAATCAAGTACTTCATTCATATGATTAGCTTGTGTACTTATATCTTCAATGTTTTGATTTTCGTTTAATAACTTGAAAAATCCATATAACACATCAATATCAATTGAACATTTACTTGACTTTTTTAAATTATTAAGAATAGTCCTATAGTATTTTTAGTGCGTAAGTTTTTAAGTTTATTAGATAAATCAATTCTATATTTCTTCTATGATATACAAAAGATTTAAAAGTGTCTTTATAAAACTTTCTTAGCTACAGTGTATATCTGTAGAGACGCAGTAATGTTTTCAAATTATAGATATCTTTGCATGAACGAAAACAATCCTATGATGTGTAAATTTTATTCGCAAACTCCTAATTTTTTTCCTTCAAATTACAAGCAGGAAGAAGGCGCCATTACTTACTGGTGCAAGAATTTACAAATCCTTAATAAGCAACGGTGGTCTTACAAGTTATTAGTGCGCATTAGAATGATCAATAATTCCATACATTTCTTAAAAGTCTTGAATTCCTAAAAGTAATAAATCAATTATCGATTTGTTCGTAATCAATCAAATTTATAAGAAAGTTTTGATTTATCAGTCACTTTTACATGTAAGTACACTACCTGAAATCAATCATAAAACCAAGACTGACAGACGGGAACATGGACGATGATATGCAATGTCAGACCAAACTTCCTCATTGTATAGAAACTTCTCCTAGATGACGCATCACATATTGTGAGTCCGCGAAATAACGCTAAAGAAGTAGTGCAGACTTTAAAGTTTTTAACATTTTCAAAGTAGAACATTTTTATTAGCATGAATATTAATTTGAAATATAAAGCAATTTGAAAGGCCAGAAAATAGAGAAACTTTGCTCACGTTACTGGAAGAGGCATTCGTGTGGCCAAAATTTCGCGATTTTATCGTTCGGTATTTTATGATGATTTAAATTTCGCGGATAAACCCTTTCCTATAGATGAACTCGTATCCCCAAATACTTCGAATAGCACTTTACGATGGTTTTACTTTCGCTATTGTTGAAATGACTGCGAGCATTGTGAAAATAAAACCCAAGCGAATATTCTCCCTTTACAATACATGTATTGAAGAGAGCGAAACGTTTATAAGGAATTAAATTTTATTTGAAAGAAGAATTTCACATTAGAGAATGATTTCTGGTTTAAATGAATAATTTCTGAATAATGACTTTCCAGTGGATGTATATTCTTTATCATATTCTTATATATGCAAATAAAACATCGAAACTTGTGTCTATAATAACATCTCTATTCTATCCTGCATTGCATGCCTAACAACATTACCTAACTTTAGGCCTATTGTAGTTTAGTTTATGTGCAAACGAAATTTGGCGTTAAAATGATAATTATCTCTATGTAAAGCTCCATGTAGGGAAGGAGCTATTACTGTCTACTGGAACTCTTTATTATCCCTTTATGTAATATAAACATTAAAATAGAGATGCTGTTTTCCAATCCCACCATAGATAAAGAGAAGTATCTTATCTATAAGGATTTAGTTGTTATTGAGCAAAGATCTTTCATTATCAAAACGGGTATCATCATTGAAGAGATTTTCAGAGGAAGGCGTCAAGATATCGCTTTTCAGAAAGAGGCATTTCTTTATCAAGTAAAATTTTCTTGTATATGAAAGATGTCTAGTATTAAAAAATATCTTTATTTAGGTGTACAGCGACAGAGGCAAGCTATTTTGAAAAGGGGTTGTTATGACCCATCATGGTAGATATTTGGCACCAAAAGGGGAAGGGGGAGTTCCGACCCCAAATGATGCCTTTTTTCGGCCAAAGATGGTTTGTTTTTACTGCAGACCCTGGAATAGAGATTATTTTCAATAAACAAAATCAACCAAACGGAGTTTTAACCTCTGCAACTTCCTCTACATCTGCCACTTAAACTGATGGATGACGTTTCTAACCATCGATCACAATTTTATTCTCATACCGTATGCCGCTGTAACTTTTTAAAAGGATATATTTTCTTGATTTAGAGATAAAGGGTTTTATAAGACATGCATTACCAGGTAGTTATCTGTAGCGTTGATATTCAGATGCATGGAATTACAATGATTTTATCAGGTTAATTTTTTTTATATTATGTGTGGCTTTCATTATTTCACTTCGCTTCACTCTTAGAGGCTTTGTAAGGACGCTCATATACATGTTACGACATCGTCAGAATTCTGAGAAACTCGTTGTCATAGATGAATTATTTTCTTATTAGTCAAAAGAATTCGTCTGAATCATTAGAATATCAGTGGTCCCCGACGCCCGGATCTTCCGAAAAGAGCGATTTTTCACTTTGATCTATTGAATACATAATAGTAACAAAACAAGGTGAAACTACAAGAACTGCGCATATTCAAGCTTGTTTTTCTTTGTACAGATGTCTTCCTTGGAAATGGAGAAAACGATATGTGTTTCAATGAGATGAAAAGAATTTAAATATTCTTTGAATGAAAACAAAAATGTTATATAAATTTAGCAATGCAAGATGTCATAAAACCATCAAAAGAAGCCGTATTTGGTCTGAATTGAAAGAGTCGCTTTCTCCTCGTTTGACCTATTAGTACGTACAGAAAATATTTTTGGAGTTTGTCCCATTGATAAAATTTCTGTCATAGTGAGACGTCACCAGCTACAGGTTAATTAAAACGGTGCGAGTTCTTTAACGTGCCAACGCCTGTCAAGACACGAGACCTCCGTTTCAAAAGTCATATCCGAAAGACCTGTGACTCTCACTCCTAAATGCTGGGCGTTTAGCGAAGGAACAATCAGTATACCCCCCGCAATGGGAGGGGGGGGGTTATATAGGAATCACTCTCCGTCTGTCTGTGCAGTTTCGTGTCCGAGCCATGACTTCTTTGTTCTTTGAGGTAGGCCATACCATATATGTGGCATATGGGGTGTATCACTATGAGACGATGTGTCGGTATATTATTATGACCCTGTATGACCTTGACCTTAAGATCAAAATATCATTTTTTAACATGAATTCATGCCCGGGATAACTTCTTTGTTCTTTGCCATAGAAATCCTGTATTTGGCACATGGATGCATCATCATGCGACGATGTGTCATGTACTCTGTTTGTTTGTCTGTCTGCTGTCCGTCTGCGTGTCTTGATTATGTCTAGGCCATAACTTCTTTATTCTTTGACGTATGCATACCATATCTAGCATATGGGTGTCAATATGAGAGGATGTATTGCATACATTCATGTGTAACAGGAAGGGAGAGAATGAGAGAATAAGTGGCTGGACGGGAATCGAACCCGGGACCCCTGCATTACAAGTCAGGTGCTCTAACCACTGAGCTATCCAGGCCGATACCATGCACGGTCCAATATAGCGTAACTACTATATTCCTCCCTCCTAAAAGTGTCTTCGTCGCCCGAAGACAACTACCCAGTGTCTAACCCCCTGCAGGAATGAATTCACCTGCAATTCCAGGGCGGTCAACGACACCAAATGTAACAGGAAGGGAGAGAATAAGTGGCTGGACCGGGAATCGAACCCGGGGCCCTGCATTACTAGTAGGTGCTCTAACCACTGAGCTATCCAGATCGATATCCACGGTCCATATAGTCGTAGCTACTACACATGACCTAATATGTGACCTTTGACCATATGACCTAGACATTTGACCTCAAGTCAGAGGTATAAGTTTTCTAACATGGATTATATTTGGCATATTAATTAGTGTATCACCATGGATACACCCGCATGAGGGTGTATCACTTACATTCATGATCTCTGTATCTTGTTCTTTATCATTAATCACTATACCTTTTATATCGTGATTTGTTTAATGAGGATGGCAAGAATTTCTGCGCACAGAAGAAAATGTACGGAGAAACAGGGTCTCCCTGACGACACCCACGTCCGATTTGGAATTCTTCTGATAAAAAAACACTTTGAAGGATCGAGGCTTTAATGCTGTTATTCAAGATTTTTATCCAATTTATCATGATTTGTACCAAAACCCCAAAAATGTAAAACCTTATAGAACAAAAGACAACAAGAAATGGAATCAAAAGTCCTTTTCAAAGTCAATAAGAACTAGTAACCCAGGTATATTATTTTCTTCAGTGTAAGACATAAGATCATAAATAAATCGGTGTGTTTTCTCCAATACCTTCCTTTAATAAAGCCTGTTTGTGTATCTGAAATGAGAAAGTCTAATGTGGATTTTATTCTCCTGCTAATGCACCCAGATATCAATTTATAAAATACATTCAATAGGGAGTGTAGCCCGTCCTCAACCCACTGGGGGCCTCCACATCCAATGAAAATGCTAACATTCTCAGCTTCCGGGGGTTTCGCCCCCTGGACCCCCTACCAAAGCTAACTCTGGATCAACCAGTTGAAACGGTCCCCAGACCCCTTGCCTTAGTCTTGTGCACCCCCCAATGAAAATTCCTGGTTACGGCCTTGTTTGTTTTACCTTTTCAATATATTCTCTATCATGCAATAAGTTATTATTAAATTTCCAAAGCCCACGTCCCCTTTCAAATGAATTAAACTTTAGTTCGACTACAACTGAAGAGTGGTCAGACCTATAACCTGGTTTAATATTAAAATTTTCAATAATATTTGACAAAATAGTCAAGGCGACCTATTTAACTGGATTCTTTCTTCTCCATGTGTATATTTTTTTATCTGGATTAAGAATTCTGTTGTAGTCAACCAGATCAAGGTAAACTTATAGGTTTTTAACATGGATTTGTGGCCGGGCTATCTCTTCTTTGTTCAAGCTTCAGTGACTCAAGTGAGCGTAAAGATATGTGGGGTGCGGAGGGTATCCTTTGTGAGTTTTACTCACAGTATTCTAGTTACCTATGTTTACGTCTAAAAGTTTGACGCAGCTCATACATAAAGCGGGACTTGAACTCACGACGTTCTGTTCACAACGCAAACGCTCTACCACTGAGCTACTGCTACCAATTGTGTTCAAAAAATTGTCAATAGGGATATCAAGTGAGAAAATCACGTTGACCGTTCTTGACACCAGTTAATCTAATCGAGACATTTTGATTCAGAGGAAAGAAAGCTTTTGTGCTTTGAAATTAAACCAAAAAAATGAGAAACTAGCAATATTTTTCTTGAATTAGTGCGTTTTTGATGGGTGGGTCACAAAGGGCCTTTTCGGTTTACTTAGGTTCATATTTCGTTTTCTCTTTGCATTTCACAATTTGATTGTAAATGAGTTTACTCAAAGGTCCAAGGCCTTGAATAGTTATGGCGCACTGTAAACTTTAGTGGCAAATTAAATATGGAAGCCACCCATGTTTGTAGATTGATTGATTCAATATTGTTTTTACGTCCCTCTGAGAATATTTCACTCATATGGAGACGTCACCAATGCCGGTGAAGAGCTGCAAAATTTAGGCCTATGCTCGGCACTTAGGGCCTTTGAGCAGGGAGGGATCTTCTTTCGTGCCACACCTGCTGTGACACGGGGCCTCGGTTTTTGCGGTCTCATCCGAATGACCGCCCCATTCAATCGCCTCTTACGACACGCAAGGGGATGCTGAGGACTATTCTAACCCGGACCCCCACGGGTCAGACGTTTTGTGAAACTACATATGCCAGAAGTGGTGTAAATCAAATGTGGATTCTAAAAAAAACTCTTAAAGAAGTTCTAGTGAATTTGAAATCCCAGAACCTTTCACATATCAACATCAAAAACATATGACTTTTCAACACTTTTTTAACACGACCATTCCACATGATAAATTAAAGACAAGGCTTTGTAACATTATAGACAGTTGCTTCTTTACAAAAATGGAAAAAGGAAATATTCTTATCTATTGATCAGTCATTCACAAAACTCCACTTAAATTCTACACGCAAGTACTCTGAAGTTGATGTTAAAGCAATGCTGTAGTTCCTCATTGACAATAATCTTTGTAGTTTTTGGCAATCAGGTTTACCAACAGTCTGTGGAATCCAATGGGCACGAATTGTGCTCCTTTATTAGCTGACCTATTTTTATGAGGCAAGAATTCATTCAAAAGCTTCACATGCAAAAGAAGATAATCTAGCGTGGCCTTTAATTCGACATTTCGATATATTGACGATGTTTTATCTTATCAATAATAATGATTTCCATTCATATGTCGATTCAATGCATCCCAACGAACTAGAAATAAAGGACACCAGAGTCTTTCATGTCTGCTTCGTACTTGGATATTTTATCGAACATTGACATTAACGGCAAACTAACTACTCAGCTTTATGACAAACGGGACGATTTCAGCTTCTCCATCGTCAACTTCCCATATTTATGTAGCAATATTCACATCATCACCTGCATATGGTGTGTATGTCTCTCAACTTATTCGATACGCAATAACTTGTTCTGCGTATGATCAGTTTTTGAATCGAGGCAAGCTACTTATAGACAAGTTGTTGTTGCAGGGGTTTCAACAGTCCACGTTTTAAGGCAGCATTCTCAATTCTGTGGTCGTTATAGCAATTTAGTTTACCAATATGACTACCATTGAGTCAAATGCTGTCTGATGTTCTTTCATAGCCATTGTTCCGTTTACCTGATCAAGCCTTTGGGCTCACCGGCGGTTTGACTGGTCAACAGGGGATGCTTACTCCTCCTAGGCACCTGATCCACCTCTGGTTGTCCAGGGGTCGTGATTGCCCAACTTTTTTTTTGTATTCTATTTGGACTTACGAGATTTATCACTGTTCGTTATCTTTGCCTTTACATATAATAACCAGTCCAGAAAATAATATCGCCATCATCACGTGATATATATGTGGGGTATACCTTGCATTCTGTTTACATAAAACCACGTTTCTAGAGCAAGTTTGGTTTCTGCAATCTTTTGAAACTCAAATTTGCTTCATTTGCATATCATCGTGATGGTGCTTCAATCAATTTAGCTTTTTTGCAATTTGCTCCACGCGTGGGCGGATTGAAAATTTTAATGAAGAAGGGCTTGGAAGAAATGTAAGAGATAAGGTCGTGTGTATGTTTCTTTGGAAATAGCTTAGAATATTTATCTAGCAGTTGATACTTTGCATCAAAATTAGTTGTGGTCTTATTGACATTCACAATAATACAATTATGGTTTAATCATTTGTATCTGCCACAGTTTAGTAATTGAGAGAGATAGTGGATCCCAAACACAAAGATTAGTTATAATCAAAATTCGAAAAATTAAGCTTTGGGGGGGTTCAGTTTAAAAGATGCGCACTTTCTTGTGGTCCACGTTGCGCGATATTCCGGTGAACGTTAAGGCCCAGTGTCTCGTTGTTTAGTCTAATTGCTGTTGAACACAAAAATGTTATATTATTAGTCGTTAGTAATACGAGTTATGTTTTGATGATCGACACCAAAATAAAATATTCTCAATTCTGACAGTAGAACGTATGTACTGACGGACCGAAACTGTTTCGGTTTCGTTTTGTGTGGGTGTTGTACGATGTCAAGTCTGGGATTTATTTCCATTCTGTAAATAAATATCTACAAACAACTGTTTGTAAATCAAACAGGGCAAGGCTAAAATAATAAAATAATTGACCTTCTCAAATAAATATTCTGGATTCAAAAATTAATTTTACGCGCATGACAGTGCGTTTGTTCGTCTGTCTGTCAGCGCATTGTGGGAGAGTTACCGGGGTTAGGAGCCTGCTGTTTTCATAAGTAAAGCTTATACTAATAAGGCCAGTATGAACAAACACATATTCAACCACCATAATATGGTTTATATTATGACATGGTACAATGTGTGTGTGTGTCTTGTCCGTCTGTTCATTTAAAACGGAGGGTTGAAATGAGTACTAGTACTAATAGAGATAGAATAATCAAACATTTCCCATGGTGAAAGGAAGATGCCTGTTACATATCGAAGTTAATGTCCTATAGTAAGGCTCGGTTCATCAAAGTAGGTGTACATAGTGCAAAGTATATCTTGAGAAGCAATAGTTTAGCTTGCCGAGCAATACTTTCACTTCTCAAATAATGCTTTGTCAAACAAAGAAATCTTAAAACGAATACTTTATCACGACTGTCCGACATTAGAGTGTGCCAACATTTTTTGTGTTTGTTTGTTTTATTTTTTTTAACCAAATAATGTTTCCTTCAGAACCTTTGATTATCGCTACATTTTGTAGCGTGGACGTCGACCTTGTGTCGTACACGACTTTAATCTTTTCCACGATATTCTTAGTGCATCCTTTTTAGATTTTGTTGGTTTCTGAATCGTAATTTCAAGGAAGAAAAGTCTTAATTTTTTTTTATAGAAAACCGCGAATATGGTAAATACTATTACACGTGTCATTTACAGTCCGTTTCTTGATGTGGTCACGTGATCAACAATGATACAAAACAGCATACCAAGCTCAAACGAATTGTCATTTAAACATTGAGCACGTTTATTTTAAAGCCGAGTTGTGAAACTGCACTTTGTTAACTGAAAAACTGTATATTTTGCAATTCATACTAAATCAATCAAGATACAATTGCACCTCAGCACCCCCTACTCAGATAAACTCAGGTAAAACTTAACCTTGCCCAAGACATTGTGGAGTTCACCGTACCCTGCGGCACTTTCAAATATCACATTCTACAAATAACTGTTACGTCATCGGTCAATAAGGGTGGATTTACTTCCTTCTTGTAAATATGGACTTCTTTTGCAATCCTTTTTTAAAGCTGCACTAGTCACGGGATCAATTTAAAGTTCATGTCGTGTTTTACCTAGTCTTGCTTTCTGAACTTTTTGTTCTGGTGATACACGGACCAAGTATACGTAACAATGCACGATAGGTTGTGCTTACGCTAACAGGTTAAAACACGTGACAATTAAAAATCAAATTACACGAGTGCATCAAGTAGTATACGTCAACTAGAAGTCTCTCTTTACCGCGTCAAGAAGATTCGTCTACCTTGACAATTTCTTAATAAATTTTATCATTTGAAAAAACACAACGAAATTAGAAAGAGGTTTTCATAGCTCTTTCATCAGAATTTGCAAGCATAGGACGCAGGCCCTTCCGACACAGCACCATTTTCATGAATTTACCTACTAGTAATTCATTGGTAGAATTTTATGTGTGAGCACATAAACTGATTGCGTTTAAAGTGTGACGACAGCTACAGACAGTTTTATGTCTAAAGTCTTATATGATGACAGAAACCTCAGCTGCAGATGCCGTAAAGTTGTAACTGTGAAGACAAGGTCCCCAAATACATTAAGCTGCTCGGGTTTTAAGTGTAAAATCAGAGAACGCAGCTAGCTGAAAAGTCGTACATGTATGACGATAAGGGACCAAAGCTAAAGAAGCTGTTAGAGAATGGGTTACAGAATCTACTAGAGTTTTTCGGTGTTCGGGCTGGGTTCCAGTGCACCAAATAAAGCTGTTAGAAATTCTGGAATCTACTCGATGTCAGACGCTGAATCTCATGTGGTTGTGTCGGCAATATTCTACATGTAAATGAAAAGGCAAAGATAACGAACAGTGATCAATATCGCAAGTCCCAAACAGAATACAAAACAAGAGTTGGACAAACACGGACCCATGGATACACCAGAGGTGGGATCAGGTGCCTAGGAGGAGTAAGCATTCCCTGTCGACTGGTCACACCCGCCGTGAGCCGGTAATCCGTTGTCAAAACCAGTGTATAAAAATGTTGGGTGCATATGCTCTCAAATTTTATGTCGCAGGGTTTAACATCAATAACTCTTGGTGCAGGTCACATCCCCACAAGTCAAGGTTCCTCCACAAAGGAACGTAATCACAAAACCTCGACTTGTGAGGATGGGTGCAGGTCTGAAGTGTGTTTATTATCGTACTTAGATATTTTATTCAGCACAGACATTAACGGCAAACTAACAACTCTACTTTATGACAAACGGAACGATTTCAGCTTCTCCATCGCCAACTTCCCATACTTATGTAGCAACATTCCATCAACACCTGCTGGTGTTTAAATCTCTCAACTTATTACATACGCAAGAGCTTGTTCTGCGTATAATCAGTCTTTTAATCGAGGCAGGCTACTTACAAACAAGTTGTAGGGATTTGAATACTCACGTCTAAAGTCACTATTTCGCAAATAAGTGGTCGTTATAACGATCTAGCTCACGTGTAAAGTCAGTATCTCGCAAATTCTATGGTCGTTATAACAATCTAGTATGCCAGTATGGCCTGCCATTGGGTCAAATGTTGCCTGACGTTACGTTTTCCATACCAATTGTTAAGCCTTTCTTAAGACACAGAATGAAATTTTCACTACAGATTTCATAGCCATTGTTAAGCCGTTTTTCACATACTGATTTGACTACGGATTGTTCCGTTTACCTGATCAAGACTATGGGCTCACGGCGGGTGTGACCGGTCAACAGGGGATGCTTATTCCTCCTAGGCACCTGATCCCACCTCTGGTGTGTCCAGGAGTCCTTGAGTGCCCAACTCTTGTTTTTGTATTCTATTTAGGACTTACGAGATTGATCACTGTTCGTTATCTTTGCAATTACATTACTCCGTTACCTGATCATGACAATGGGCTAACGGCGGGTGTGACCGTTCGAATACTTTCTCCTCATAGGCATTTGATCCCACCTCTGGTGTATCCAGGGGTTTGTGTTTACCCAACTCTTTTTTTTTTATTCTGTTGGGGACTTACGGGATTGATTGCTGTTCGTCATCTTCGCTTTCCCATGCATAGTACTGTAGCATTGAGGGTTCTTTAACGTGCCAATGCCAGTCGTGACAAGGAATCTCCGTTTTAAGGTCATATTCAAACCCCGCGTTATTTCACTTCTGAATGCCGAGCGTGGTGGGGTCGGGTTAGAATAGGTCCCCAACATCCCTTGCGTGTCGTAAGAGGTGACTGAATGGGGCGGCCATTCGGATGAGACCGGAAAAACCGAGATCCCGTGTCACAGCAGGTGTGGCACGTAAAAGATCCTCCCGCTTTAAAGGCCCTGAGTGTCGAGCATAGGCCTAAATTTTAGTATTTGGCGAAGGAGCAGTCCCTATCTGTATTTACGTCATGGGTTCGACGCGGTCATGGCACGAGCAGGACTCGAACTGCTTATTTATCCCGGTAACTCATGAATGCTCTTATCAATGCTGAGATACAGGATCTCCAAAAGGTCGTATGGATGCTCTATCATGCACTGAGATACAGGATTTGTTAGGGAAAATATATCTACAATGTATAAGATGAGCAGTAGATATCTTTTTTCACTTAGAACAATATTATTCTGGCCACAATTTGTACCAAGGTTTATGGCAGAGTCCGGGGGCAGACTGGATTTGATCGACAACTCTGGCTCAGATGGATGTTTCTCAATGGAAGACTATATACATGTGTTGTGAAGTTGTCGGAAATTGGGATCGACGTCAGTAAATGCAAAGACGATAATATATTCTACAACAATGTGAATAAAAATAAATTAAACTAACATTTTTAAAAATACAGATGAAGTTTAGATTCCAGCGTCCTTAATGGCTTTTAAATCAACCTGAATACACTGGATTGTAACGCCTCTGCCATGATATCTTTTTGAGTTAGCTCTTGGTGAACTGGTTAGAATCTATCAGTGATGAAAGATCCAATGTACTGCCCATCCGAATCTGCCAGAACAAGGCACTACAAAGTAAATGGTGATGTTAGTGAACTGTACACGTTTACTGCGAAGTGGCGCTCGCTGAAGATAAAAATTTCAATCAAGAGTAAACGACAATGAGAACGAGAAATGGTTACACGGAATCTGGACAGACAGTATCTGATTCTAGCTAGCGTTAGACATGTTTATTATCATTATCCAGATTGAACTTGACGCAATCGCTACCTCCAGATTGTCCTACATGTTTCGTCCTTGTTAATGACATGTGAACGGAAGACCGTTTAGTTGTCGCTTCCAGTTGATCTTGATGCACACTCAACTCCGCAGCATGCTATTTTCATCTTATAGCTGTTTTAATTTATCTATAGCGGTTTAATTTTTCTTAGCTGTTTTAATTTTCATCTATAGCTGTTTTATTTTCTCTTTTTTAATTTTCATTCTATGCGTTGAATCCATTCTGTACTGGTTTAATTTAATTCTTTACCGTTTAATTTTCATCTTTAGCTGTTTTAATTTCATCTTTAGCTGTTTTAATTTCATTAGCTACAAGCAAGAGTTCGTTCAGAATTGATTCGGTCTAAATCAGGAATACCTGAACTAGAATATAAATGTTTGTTGCTGGGGGATAGTACTTGAAATATATACATTGATTGATTGATTATTTCTTGTTTTACGTCCCACTCGAGAATATCTCGCTCATATGGAGACGTCACCATTACCTGTGAAGGGCTGTAAAATTTAGGCCTATGCTCGGCACTCAGGGCCTTTGAGCAGGGAGGGATCTTTATCGTGCCACACCTGCTGTGACATGGGACCTCGGTTTTTCCGGTCTCATCCGAATGACCGCCCCATTCAGTCGCCTCTTACGACACGCAAGGGGATGCTGGGGACCTTTTCTAACCCGGACCCCCACGGGTCAATATAAATGTATGCATTTCAAAACCAAATAAAAATAGCATATATAGAAATGAATTTTAAGGTATGCAGAAGTCTACAAAAATTACCTAATGCGAGTAACAACTATGATTGGATTTGGGACAATTTTTATGTAGACCGTGGGCACCTTAAGAGATTTGTAATTAGAAATTTGGAGAAAGACGTGTTTCTTGCTGACAAAGTATCGATACAAGTAAATCATTGGTACATGTGTTTGCGACATTGTACATGACTGAATTATGGCAAGATGAAGATTAGAAATCCTGTCAAAGGAAACTTATAACAAATGTTAGATATTCCATTAGATATCCTGAAATTACGGGCTGTTGAATAATTCTAGAAATTACGGACCTCTTCGTTTTGCGATATTATTGGTGTTGGATTGAAGTTATTAAATGATCTCTAGATACAAATCAAATCTGTTAGAAAAGTAATAAACATTGTAGTTTTCAATTTGTTGCTGTGGTGTTTTTTCTCTTAGATTCAATTTACTGAAATACACACTCTCGTGTTGATGAGTGTGTTCAAAGAAGGATAACTCAAAATTCCTATTTTCCGTTGTGTGATAGAAGGGGAAAAAGGATTGATTGATTGATCGATTATTATTTTTTTCATTTTTTTTTTTTTGGTCCTGTTGAGAATGTTTCACTCATATTGAGACATCACCATTGCCGGTAAAGGGCTGCAAATTTAGACCTATGATTAGCACTCATGGCTTTTAGCAGTTAGGGTTCTTTTGCGTGCCACACATGCTGCGACACTGGACTTCCGTTTTTAAGGTCATATCCGAAAGACCCGCAATTCTCACTTCTAAATGCAGAGCTCTTGGCGAAGGAGCAATCACGCGGCTGGGTGCCGAGCACGTGGCGAGAGCTCTACCAACTGAGCCACCGCGGCCGGTTCGAGAAAAAAAAGACTAGATAGATTTAGTGTTGAATTAGCGCGTAAGTATGATTTTTTTAAGGGTGGAGAGAAAAAAGACTAGATTGATTTGATGTTCAAGTACTTTTCTTTATTGATAACGAGTCAAACGGCTCATCATAATAACATAGTACATAAACATCACACAGGAGAGTATTCATAGATAATTTTAAAAGCATCTCTTTGTACAAGCTAGATATAAGTGTTTGCCTTCATTAAGTTCCCACGTCTTGATCCGTTCCCGGTGGATCCACGTCTTGATCCGCTCCCGGTGGATACACCCTGCGACCATCAACAAACAACTTGTCAGTACCATATCATTACTCACAACTCCTTTGTTCTGCTTACTCTTTCTTTGGAGGCTGCTTGACAGAATCTGCATTCAACATAAGTTATCGCAGGTGTACCTAAAATACAGAATCTCTGAGTCTTTCCATTGTGGTGGAGCGACAAAACCAGTGCGATCACTACTCACTAAACGTGGATACAGAGCATGCAGGCGGTCCTCAGAATTCACGGAGACACTGATGCACACAACACCCTATTCAGGAATCTGGATTACAACACCAAACTGGTAAAGATGGACGTACGCGTGTATTTCTAACGCTCCTAGGGAGAGAGAGAAGTGGGTTACTCAAGTAATTAAATAGAGTCAATTGATCGGAAGTCGAACACCTACAAGTTTCATCAGTAATTTATAATTCACTTAGTGCTATACATGGATTTGGATTATTCTTGAAATGGCTTTGGTGCAGATAGGCAGAGACAACAGATTAAGCTCATGCAGGGGTGTTGTTTTCCTTGACCCCGCTACAGTCATCGATATGATATTCCCCACCAATTAATTGACCTTATGACCAAATATTGACCAAATAAACAACCAAACAGGAACTGAGAGAAAATTTTTCCTTTTCCCTAAACTGAATTCCAAACCATCCCGGATATGTTAAGTAAGCATTTTACCATTTTGAGATAAATGAGTACCATCGTAACAAAATAAACTGGTTTGATGAACATTGATATTTTGTCATGATCAATGCTTTAAGTCTCATTAACTTCAGACGAAATGAATTTTTGAATGGCTTGATTAACCTAGCAACGTTCTAAATCAATCTTAGCCTCACTCTTACCTCCTAGAGACGCACCATGCCAGCATAGCTGGTGCACCGACCGAATGGGCAAGGGTTTTGGAAGTATGACATATTAGGATATGAATTTCATGGGAAATCATAGTGATGTGTCGCCAGATGTTGTGAGGTCATTGCACTCAGCATGGATAAGCAATTCATCTGGATGTGGTTGATACTCAAGTTCCTGTGTTAAACGTTGTCAAGGTCTACCCATTTCAGCTCTCTGTACCCTTCCAATAGATGTCCCTCCCAAAGTTAAGGTGCTTGGTGTTTTGGTTTTTCTTTTTAACTCCTCCCTGCCTAATAACTAGCTCAGTATGACATTGACGATCCCACTATCCAAAAAGTCTTAAAACCTGGAATACTTTGACAAATGAGGTAAGGGGAGCAACATAATCTAGCATATTTTTAGAAAGCTTGAATTCCCACCTGCCCAAAGATTTGAATTGAAAATCTGTAACACCTTGTTTAGCCAGATGGTGACACTGACCCTACCTATTCATTTTGGAGTAGGTGACAGAGCTCTGATTCGAGTCAATAACATAATTTGTTGAAGCAGTTAAAATTTCTAAATATGATAAATGTGAATAAGGCAGTAGACACAATAATTTGCATGAAACCAGTCCTCAATTTGTAGAGTTGAATAGTTGGTGGAACAGTTGATTGCTGGATGATTACCTCGGCATCTCCTACAGATATGTTTGAACATCTGGGGAAGAAAGTGCACTTTTTGTCCTGATTGTAATGGTAGCAATACTGAGTAACAGCAGAGGTGCAGCTCTCACTTGAGGCTTGTGCAGTATTAAAATGGGCTTAGCTATTGTAGCTCTGATCCTTCGAAGTATTTGGCCCCAATATTTTGGCATTACATTGATCACTTTTAGAGAGTTTTACTTTCATGTTTCGGGTTTCCAACATTTCGGTTTGAGCATCACTGAAGAGACATAATTTGTCGAAATGCGCATCTGGTGCTTAAAAATTGGTACCATATGATTTATATATTGGAAATTTTGGCTGGCCACATACAGTAGCCAAAGTTCTTCACTGATAATGCCCCAGGAGGATTGAGGATTGCTAGCTTTGTGGAGACAATGTAAAGGCAAAGATAACGAACAGTGATCAATCTCGTAAGTCCTAAATAGAATACAAAAACAAGAGTTGGGCAATCACGGACCCCTGGACACACCAGAGGTGGGATCAGGTGCCTAGGAGGAGTAAGCATCCCCTGTTGACCGGTCACACCCGCCGTGAGCCCATAGTCTTGCTCAGGTAAACGGAACAATCCGTAGTCAAATCAGTGTGTGAAAAACGGCTTAACATTGGCTATGAAACACATCAGACAGCATTTGACCCAATGATAGGTCATATTGGTAAACTAAATTGTTATAACGACCATAGAATTTACGAAATGCTGCTTTTAAACGTGACTGTTGAAACCCCTGCAACAACAACTTGTCTGTAAGTAGCTTGCCTCGATTCAAAAACTGATCGTACGCAGAACAAGCTCTTGCGTATCGAATAAGTTGAGAGATATACACACCATGTGCAGGTGATGATGGAATATTGCTACATAAATGTGTAAACGGGCCTTTACACCAGAAGAGGTAGACCTTTCATACATGCAATAGCCTGGCTGTTGCTAACTTGTTCGAAGAAATGACAACTAGGCTTCTTTGGGTTCTTTATTTGATAACACCTTATGGATAGCTATAAATTGAAACCCTGTTTGTGGAACAAGGTTCCTCTCTACTTAGAGTCAATACATGTAGCTTTTTCTAAGCTCTTTTTAGACCAAATATTAGTATGTCTCTATGGGTACTCAGAAGTCTTTATAAATTTACAAGTACATGTAATTTGTCAACAGAAGGTTTCAGTGTTCACTCTCTGAAATCTAAATCAAATTGTGAACAAAGACCAGAGTCTGTATAAATTTACAAGTACATGTAATTTGTCAAGAGAAGGTTTCAGTGTTCACTCTCTAAAGTCCAAATCAAATTGTGAACAAAGACTAAAGACTTGGAAGCGGGAAAACGAAAAAGTAAAACTATTGGTTTAGAGAACCACCTGACCTTAATCATATGTCTGGAATTGACCAAACAGGTATAGATGCTTCAGGCTCCAAAAGACCTTTCTAACAATGCAGTTAAAAAAACAAGAGGGTAATAGGGCATTGTGTACAGCACAATATACCAGCCATTGTATTGCATATGTTGATGAATAATAAATGCTGTTGATAATGTAAATGATGCTGATGAATATGTACATGATAATCAAGTGAGGAACTAAGTTAATATATGAAAATACATGCATCAAATGCATATAGTGAAATACATAATGCATTTAATTAAAAACTACACCCTACTATGCTTATTCCTAGCGAGTTCTTTTTCTCGTAATGCGATACATCGAAATGCCAGATACCAAGGTGTTGTCATTTTGGTGTGTTGAAGAAATTGCTGTCCTTTCTGCTCTTGTACACAGTTCATCATTATATGAATGAAATTTGTACCGATTATTGCAGGAACTTTTTGACTGTATTCTGTGGTAGGAACAACTAACATTATACATTCATTAATGTTTGTTGTATCTATGTCCATAAAGTATGTATATTCACTTTGATGTATCCAAGATAAGGCATAGTCTCACCATCTGCACATCGTATCTTCAAAATGTTGTCTAATGGTTCTATCGGTGTCTGTGTCAGATATGTGTAGTAAAAGTCAGTAGAAATAGTACACACGGTTGCACCGGTATCTAATAAAGCTGTTGTTTGTATGCCATTAATCTGAATTTGTATAGTATTCTGTTCGCCAAGAAGTCCTGGTACATCTTCATTCATACTTCTGAGGCTTTGACTTGTAGTGTGCTGGCCTAGGGTCTGCCTCTCGACACTGACCCTCTGGAGTTTAACGGTTGTTTCATGTGATTTGTCCTAATTCTACATCCAACTTTCACATGTCCTTCTTGACCACAGTCGTAACATATGGGTAGTCCGTTTTGTCCAACAGCAGCACGTCCACGTCCTTTACTATGCGAGTTGTATCTGCCTCTTTAACCTCTGTATGGCTGTTGGTCCTGTGCTGTGAAGTTCTGTTCATGATTTTTCGTGAAGTGTATTGCTCCTGTGGTCTGCTTTGACGATCATCTTTGCGTTGCTGTGCTTCTGCTGTTAATTTGTGTAGCATCCCTCTGATTTCTTCAATACCAGATGTCGATTCATCATCATGTGTAGCACTCATGACCATTTGTCCTGTGCCAGTTGAGTCCTTTTTCCTTAATTCTATTCATGTCTTTTTTTGTCTATCTTGGTCTTGCTCAATCGATCGCAGTTCTGACCTAGGCTCATCGAATGCTAAATGTTTGTCATAGATATATCCTGAAACGTCTTTCAGAGATGGTCGAAGTCCTTCCCAGAATGCATGTCGAAGCATTTCGTCCACTTGCGATTTGTCTACTTCACTACGAATGACTGCTTTGTTTATGAAATGTTCTAATCTGCATCCCCACTGTGTAACGTTTTCATTTTCTTCCTGCTCTGCACTGTAGAATTGTCCAAGAATCCTCTGCCCACTGTCAATAGTAAAGGCAAAGATAACGACCAGTGATCAATCTCGTAGCTAAATAGAATACAAAAAAAGAGTTGGGCAATCACGGACCCCTGGACACACTAGAGGTGGATCACGTGCCTAGGAGGAGTAAGCATCCCCTGTTGACCGGTCACACCCGCCGTGAACCCATAGTCTTGATCAGGTAAACGAAACAGTCCGTAGTCAAATCAGTGTGTGAAAAACGGCTTAACACATGGCTATGAAACACATCAGACAGTATTTGACCAATGATAGGTCGTATTGGTAAAACTAAATTGTTATAACGACCATAGAATTTACGAAATGCTGCCTTTAAACGTGACTGTTGAAACCCCTGCAACAACAAACTTGTCTGTAAAGTAGCTGCCTCGATTCAAAAACTGATCATACGCAGAACAAGCTCTTGCGTAATCGAATAAGTTGAGAGACATTACACACCATATGCAGGTGATGATGGAATATTGCTACATAAATATGGGAAGTCTGACGATGGAGAACTGAAATCGTCCCGTTTGTCATAAAGTTGAGTAGTTAGTTTGCCAGTTAATGTCAAGTTCAATAAAATATCCAAGTACGAAGCAGACATGGAAGACTCTGTGGTGTCCTTTATTTCTAGTTCGTTGGGATGTATTGAATCGCATATGAATGGAAATCATTGTTATTGAGAGATAAAACATCGTCAATATATCGAAATGTTGAATTAAAGATTTTTCTTTTCATTGTAGAAGCTTTTGAATGAATTCTGCCTCATAAGATATAAAAAATAGGCTCAGCTTAATAGAAGGAGCACAATTAGTGCCATTGGAATCTCCAACCAGGACCTGTTGAAGACCTGATTGCCAAAAACTCAAAGATATTGTTTCAATGAGAAATCCAGCATTGCTTTAATATCAACTTCAGAGTACTTGTGTGTAGAATCGGAGTGAGTGTAACAAAAATAATGTTTTGAATGGCTGATCACCTAGATGTAAGATATTTCCTTTTCCATTTTGTTTAAGAAGGCAACTGTCTATAATGTTACAAAGCCTGGGTCTTTTTAATTTATCGTGCGGGATGGTCGTGTAAAGTGTTGAAAAGTCATATGTTTTTGATGTTGTTGATATGTGAAAGGTTCTGGGTTTCAAATCACTAGAAGTTCTTTAGAGTTTTTAAGAATCCACATTTGATTTACACCAATTCTGGCATATGTAGTTTCACAATACTTCTGAAGTTGCCTCCTTGACAGCTGTCAATATTTCATGAGGAGTAAAGACAGGGGCTTGGTGGAACATTTACTAGATCCAGCAATATATCTTTATTTGTAAGGGTTTTATGAAGTTTTGGAATCCAGTATAGGTAGCGGTAGTTCATATTCTTCCGTCCCATTGACTGGGATTATTAATGTGTTTAAAACTGAAGCATGATTTATTTATTAACACATTATGCTGCTTCGCCTTTTACGGATCTTCTTATAGCTTGGAAAATTTGATCACCTCTGTAAACTTTTTCGGAAACCAGACATTGTATCTCCTATCTCCATAGTTCATAACTTGTCTCCCCTTTGGATGATCCGGTAAATAATGAAATCCTCGAAAATCCACTATATTGTTTGGTTTCCATCGTTGTAACAAGTCCTGCGTTTTCTGTTTTGATGCCTTTTGTTGCTATAGGTGGGTCAGCTTCAGCCATTTCTTTCAACTAGTTTTTGAAATCCTCCGCTGTCAGCTTTAGGTTTGAGTTTCAGAGCTTTAAGGGCTGCTATGGTGTTTTTCGCCTCGTCCTCGGTGATTACCTCTCCCATTATCGAAATGGTTATCCTCGAATTTCACAATTCACTGATTCACAAAGGATATCACAGATTTACACAATTTCACACTTCCATCGCTGATATCCTGAATCCTTGGAATATATATTTTTTTTACTGATTCACAAATTTCACTGGTTTACACTTTTCACAATACAAGATGAGTTCATAACATATAAAGATTGTACTGTATATAAAAGAGAAAATTGAATAATATCTACCCTGAGTGAAATATACTCAATATGGATTCTCAAATAAAATTGATTTGTTTGACAATTGCATTGTTTTTTTGCAATTTACCCAAAATTTTGAATAAATCAAATATAGAAATGTGTTTATGTAAAATAAATTTGGAATAATAAACAAAACTTTAACATTAAAATCTAGAAAAAATATTTCTGAAATTGGAAAAAAAATTACTTGTGGCCAGATATTTCCATTCCGGGAGGCGTGATTTCGAGCCACGCTCGTGCCGTGACCGCGTCAAAACTTCAAAATAGGTAGTGATTGCACATTCGCCAAATGCTCCACATTTAAGACACGTTTACACAGCAAGTCAAAACATACACGTGTAAAACATGAACGTCTTAGACTTGTTGATTAGAATAAAGGCCCGTTTACACAGCACGATTTGAACATGCAAGTTCTGACATGCATGTCAAAACTTGCTGTGTAAAGTAAACATTGATAAGTCAAAGACTTTGGAGACGTGTGTCAGACATAGGGAATAGATCTTATTCTAATCAACAAGTCTAAGACGTTCATGTTTTACACATGTAAGTTTTGACTTGCTGTGTAAACGTGCCTTTTGATCTATTCCATATGTAATACACATGTTTCCTAAGTCTCTGACTTATCAGTGTTTACACAGCAAGTTTTGACATGCATGTCAGAACTTGTATGTTGAAAACTTGCTTTGTAAACGGGCCTTTGGAAGTGAGAATCGCAGGTCTTTCGAATATTACCTTAAATAACGGTGGATCTATGTCATTGCAGAGTTGGCACGTTATAGAACGCTCACTGCCACGGACCTGAGCGCTCATCTGCGATACTTCACCTACCATCGGTGACGTCACAATGTGAGTGAAAAATTATCGATGGCACGTAGACAAACAACCAACCTTTCTGTTGACACCCAATGTCCTTAACACGGATCTCTGTTGTTGACCCACACTTATGTGACCCTTACGTTGACTAAAGACTTAGTTATTAAAAATGTTCAATAAAAAATTAAAGTTGGTAATATCTTTTACCACATAAGAGGTACCGCTTTCATATCGTGTATGTGCATTCCCTGTGGCGAAACCTCTCCATTGGTACCAAATTCGTTTGCATTATGTTTCACACCATCTTACCCGGTGGTATCCGGAAACAACCATGCCAAAATCTGCCTGTGCCGGCGCTGTGATGTTCATTAGGAATTTTACACACCTATTTTTTTTTAACCCCAATGACATAACTTGAAAAAAATCAGTCACATGACCTGGATTTGTGGGTCTGTCTGTCCGTCTATAAACGCAATGGTTTATGGGCTCTAAAGTGTTGATATATTATATAATATCATATTGTATAATATGATATAGAGTCACCACATCATACATATAGACTACCCATGGGACGAAGATATTTCGTAGTGAATTTGGGGGTCAAAATGTGAAAGGTCAAGCGCAGTGGAGATCAAAGAAGCATTATGGTTTCCGGGCTCTAGAGCATTACCCTTTCTACCTAGAGTAACCATATCATGCATATAATGGGACGAATATGTTCCATATTGAATTTGGGGTCAAAAGGTCAAGCACACTGAACATCGAAAAAGCAACGATTGTTGGGCTCTAGAGTGTTATACTTTCCACCTAGAGTCACCATGTCGTACATATGAACTACCTATGGGACAAAGATATTCCCTATCGAATTTGGGATCAAAAGGTATAGCTCACTGGACATTAAGCATGGGCAATGATACTCAGGTGATCGTTAAGGTATATGGGCCTTTTTTCCCTACTGCATTCAGATTTAGGCGTAATGCGCTTCTACTATATGACTGATTAAGTTTCTCGAGTTAAACTGACTAAAAATTTGAATTTCACAACATTAGACGAAGGATCCATGTCTACCGTAACTGCATTATATTACACTAATTTTAGTCTCACCCCTCGGGTTCAAATGGGCAGTGACCTTTTACAGGTTTTTTTTTTTTATATGCCTATCTTTAGCGTATTATGTTTTGGCCTTGTTAGTCCGCTCGGCGTCCGTCCAAGCCGTAACTTCTGACCCTCTTTGTAGATCTGAACTATATTTCACAGAATTATTGCCCTGGGCCCCAAGTGTCATGACCTCGAGTCAACGTCACAATGCACAGTGGTTTTTGTCACAGAGTGCATGGATTTGAATAATATTTCACAGAATTGTTAGCCTGGGCCAAAGGGTGTCATGACCTTGAGACAAGGTTATTGGTCCAAGTCACAATAATGGTTTTAACTTTGTCCCCATCATTACTTTTGCCTGGGCCACAACTTTTCACTGATTGCATGGATTTGAATAAATCACAGAATTGTTGGCCTGGACCAAACAGTGTCATGACCTTGAGACAAGGTTATTATTCAGAGGTTAAGGTCACAATGCACATGTGATTTTAAATTGTCCGGGCCATACCTTTCCACTGAGTGTATGGATTGGAATAATATTTCAAAGAATTGTTGCCCTGAGTCCATGGAAGTGCCATGACCTTGAACCAAGGTCACTGGTCCAAGGTCTCAATGCACATAATGGTTTTAACATTGTCTGGACCATAACATTTTACCAAGTGTATGGATTGGAATAATATTGTCTTCTCTACATGTATATCTACATTCTGTCTTCTTTGAAACAATCATGACAGGTGTATATTGGTACCTTGGCACTGCCCTTGATTTTTTTTCCATAAAAAATTGGCTCAGTTTACAAACTCAGTGGCCCAGTAATTTCGATTGAAATTTGGCTTGGCTGGATATTTGGATCGACACCTTCACCGATGAAGGATCCAGCCAAGCCGAATCTCAGCCGAGATGAAGTAGCCCAAGTGACCTAAAAATACTATTAAATCATGTTTCACAAGAAAGGTTTAATCATTAATAGAATATGACAAATGTTTAAATTACTGGTAATACAAGGAAAATACAATTTTTAAAATAAGTAAACAATAACAATTTTCATATCTAGCATACAAAATATTGGACGGAATAAAAAGAAAAGTGACACATCTGCTAGTATCTTAATGATTTTCTTGTGATAATGCAAGAATGTTTCAATAGACGATACAAATTTTTATAATAAAATTTTGGTGTGAAGAGCCACCTCTTAAAAAAGCAAAATAAGTACAGTCGAACCTCGTTATCTCGAACTCGATGGGACCAAGAAAAAAGTTCGACATATCCGTGGATTCGAGATATCAAGGGTGAAAATACTCAGAAAATAAGTGGCTCCAGGGGCCTCCAAATCAGTTTGACATAGCCATGGTATTCGAGATATCAGAGTTCGAGATACCGAAGTTTAACTGTATCTAGAAAGAATTGGAAAGTTATTTACTGATATTTACAAGTTTATTTAGTGATAATCCTCTACCGTTTCAATATACAAGAAAAAAGCAGACTTTTCCATCTGACATAAACAAACTTACAATAAATAAATACCGGTATCAAGAACAAATGTCTAGATTGTTTGGGATTTGAAAACAATGGGGATAAATCATGTAGAATTATCCACAGCTTCCATTGATTTTATATTACAAACCACCTAAACAGGAGTTAAACCTTGAAATATCATCTTTGTATCTTGAATAGAAACACTAAATCTTCAATCATGTGTAAAATTATTGGCAAGGAAATAAACCAGCACTGTGTTATAATATCACATTGATACTGTACAGTAAACAGAGTGTATGATACAGTAAACATGGTGTACATATGTACTTATTTTAGCTAGATACGACATATCTTGGTGCCTTTAGCAATGAAGCAAGACTGCTAATGTGTGGTCCTACTAAAATATGACAACCTATTTGTTCATTATCATACACAGAGGAAGTACTAAATCATGATTATGCCAAATAGTACATCAGTTAAGATTCCGTCAGATTTTAAATACGCTAAATTAAGTACACAAACAGTATTTCCCACATCATCACCAAGTCTTGTATATATAAACACATTGCTTACATGCAGCTTAACCTCTAATCTTCTGTTAAAAGTATACTTTAAAATTTTCAGGGTAAAAGGGTTCATAAAAATAAAATGGAAAACTAGTTTTAGAATGTTTCACTGTCCTTGTAAAGACATGTCTAAAACACTTGAAAAAGGGGAACTACTTTCAAATGATTCTCAGGCATCAACATTCTATTAATATGAAAACTGTTGTATTACTCAATTTATACATTTACCTAATACAATTTCTAAATATAAAAAATTGGAAATCATTGGGAAATTCTGTGCCTCATTAATTCAACATATGTTAAGAATAATTAATTTAAAATACATGTGTAATTAAATTAATATCACACAAGGTAAGTGCATGTAATTTATGCTAGACCTGATAACCTACCTGTTGCATTGAATTTGAAACAAAATTTTGACCTGAGAATCTATTCAATAAGTTTTCTTGTGTTGTTATGATGTTGCAGATTCAAAATTTATACAATGAACATAAAATAAGTCAAATTCTGAACAAGAATATATTATGAGGAAGATAAAATTATTTCATACAACCATAATATCATGTGGTGGCATTTTCTATTAACTTCATTCCTTGAATAAATTATGTTAATATTCTGAAGTGATTAAAGTTATTCTATCATCAAACAAGAAAAATCTGAGAGGGTGGTGTTGATGAATTTTTCTATAATGCCTACAACTACAGCCATAACTAGAATTCTTATCACAGGTTTAGCAAAACTGTACATTTTGTGCACTTGTAAAACTGCTATTGTTTCAATTACAATGTACTACATGTATTATAACACTGCAGACAGAACTCAAATGAGGTAGAATCTAAACTAAACTAAATGCGACATTTTCAGAACATGGACACCTGAAATAAACTACAGATTTTTCACGTGCATAAAACAATCAATTAGTGCGGACCAGAAATACACCAAAAACCATGACAACCATAAACAATAATATGAAACAATAAACAATTCTGAAAATATACTATATACTCTAAAAATAAATATCGGTAAAGATAAATTATTGTCAATATCAAATTGACATTAAAAAAACCATTGAAAATTGATAACAGATATTTTCATTTTAGTCACCATATGAAGTTATATTAATGCTTAAAATTTCGTACTTACTAATTATATGTACACAGGTATTAACATTGAAGTACAATGTACTTTTGTGATTTGAAGACATTATCACTAACAACAATTCTAATAAGATTAGATTAACAGGTAACATTGACTATGAAATAAATACTAGGCAATAATGGTCATTTTTAACAGCTTGTGCATATCGTTATTAATTAGACATAATCTCTCTGATGAGTGACCTCTCTCTTGTTTCCAACTTTTTTATCTCTGCCTCAAATACACCATGAGAACCTGTAAAAGGAAAAATTGAGTATTTCACTGGAGTTTTGTTGTTGTTTTGATTTTGGGTTTTCTTTTTCTTTTGTTTTTTCTCTTTTTAATATATTACACCCGTTTACCTGCATCACAGACTTTTTGTAACTTCTTCAAGAACTCTCCAAATGCTTGTGTCAATGCTGACTGCTCCTGCAAAGTAGAAATATTCCTTTGTTTTGAAAAACAGTACACAAATTTGTACAATAATTCCTTTAATACCAATCATTGATTATCATGCAAAAACTTTTCAATATCTTGTTTCATCTTGAGTGTTCTTGATCCTTACACTTAACCTACCTATCTGAGATATTATACATTCTAAGAGACTACGATTTAAAATATAAGAACACTCAAGATAGACTGTAAAAACTAACTTCATTTTCATCATCGTCCCAGCTATCCCAGTCAGAGCTTTCAGAATCTTTGTCAGTTGGAGACTTGGTGCCACTTCTGTCACTGTTTTGGCTCAAAGAGCTTATGTGACCTGAAGGAAGGCTACTGTTGCTCAAATTCAATGTGAGGGATTCTGGGAAATGTCCTGGACTTCCTTTAAAGAGCACAACAGTTGCAATCTTATGTGTGAAAATACATGCATGTAATATTGAGGATTACAGAGAACAAGTGGTTTCTTTCATGAACCTTAATAAAGCCTTACCTATGATGACAGTGTCTTCCACATCTAGATCGCTGAGAGATTCTGAACTATTTGTACTGGTCAGTGGTATGTCATTAGACAGTATACAGAGGTCATCATGGGGTCGCGGAGAATGATCCACACTGAAGTGTATACCCTGTGTACAAGGAAAACATTTAACTTTTATTTCACGTTTCCCCCAGATACTTCACAAACACACATCATATCATTGACAAGTACTTTGAGACATTGATCAATTAACATTTGATTATGAGGATCTGTCTGAGTGGATTACAGTGCATGATTCTATATCTCACTGTAATATACATACATGTTTGAAAGGATAAAACCTTGCAAAATTAATCAATGATAATTAAGTAATGATTAGAAATTGGTTATTATCCTCTACACTGTGTCTGACCAAGTTGATCATGGGGAACCCCCAGGGGAACCTCATCCCTTGAAGTACAGGCATGTAAATGTTTTAAGTGTCACCCTACCTCACTGATTCGGGAACACAGGGCCAATATAATGGACCTCAGATGCTTGACAGGATTCAAAGGTTTACACAGAATCAGATATATGTTCAAGATCTTCTGCAGCAGATGTACCTCGGCACTCTGAAATTAGATATAGCCATTAGTCTGTAAATAAATCATTGCGAATTGGTGTGACCTTGATTTATTTGGATTCAACCAGTATGAAGTTTCTATTTTTATACTTTGAAAGTTGTATTAAACCTAGGTTCAAGTTGCAGACAGGCATACAGACAGACAGAGAGAACAAAA
Organism: Ostrea lurida; assembly: GCA_903981925.1. NCBI lineage: Eukaryota > Metazoa > Mollusca > Bivalvia > Ostreida > Ostreidae > Ostrea > Ostrea lurida. The sequence goes on from CAJDSM010019767.1 coordinate 36,955, forward strand.
ACATTCAATCTACCGTATATACTCGCCTATAAGTCGGTTGTGTTTTTTGAGATCATTTTGAAGGATTTTGTCATTGACCCGCCTATAAGTCGGTACAACTTTTTGCCAGAATAGGTTGACAATTTCAAATCAAAGTTACACTGATTTTGCCCCTATTTCAAAACGTATTTTGAGAAATTATGCCGTTATCTTTGCCTTTACATTTGATAATTCTTTCTCCAAAATCAATATCATGTCAATTCTTTTATCATTTACCTGTGTTCAATAATATATTTTATATTTTTAAGTCCAGACTGTGTCTGGATGATGATCGTGATAATCATCAGCGTTGTTTTAAAAATTGGTACATTTCGCCGACTAAAAATACTGATCTTCCTAGGACTCGCCTATAAGTCGGACATAGACTTTTGGACCAAAATTTCACTCCCAAAAATCCGACTTATAGGCGATATATACGGTAGGGAGTTTAACAGCTTTTAAAGTTAATTAGCATTACCGTGTTTTTGAAATTTTAACTTCAAAAGAGTATGGGGAGTTTAACAGGTTTTAAAGTTAATTAGAATTACATGTAACTATGTTTCTGTGGCTCAGTCCCTACCTTCATGGTGATAATGGCGGCCAGTTCTTTCAGAGTGAGATGTAGACACATCAAACAGTTCTGTTTGTCCTCCCGCGCCTGTGTCACATACTCCACCACTCTTACCCCTACACTCTGTAAACTGTAAAAACAAAAATGGCAATCAGTCATTTTCTATCCATACTAACAATAAACAATAACTCTAATCAATCTAGCTGATTTTGAATTGAATCCTTAGTGTTAACTTGTATTAAATCGAATACTTGATCCAATGGACCATTATGAATCTTGAATAGCATATGTGCATGACTCTAATGATCCAGCGCATTTGGGTAAACCGGTGATGACCGGTAATACACTTGATTGTAAGGTACAATGCATCCTAATGGGTGAACTGATTGAGTCAGAAAACCGTGATAAGTGCAGATGCCTTCCTTGGAAACATCAGTATCAGAGTGGCTTATTCTAAGATACTTTGATACAGGTACATTGGTGAAACAAATATGACTTGTAACATGTGCCACTGGCCATTACTCTACCAAACGATGTTTATACAAAAGAAAGGCAACATTTTTATAATTGTACTATAGCTGAGTCTCTTTATTTTTTAGTGCATCCTTGTGTATACCTGGCTTAGTTCCACTTGACCGGATCACATCAGAATCAAGTGTGCTATACATACCACATACTGTGGAATCATCATTGTTCGTGGGGGACCAATGTTCGTAGATTTCGTGGTTCACCCTTACCCACGAATTTACGTCCCCACGAACCAGCAAAAACATTGGCCCCCACGAATTAAAATGATTCCACAATAAGGTGGTTCAGGGGGTGTACATTACTATCAGAGTTGTAGTGACTGGCAAGTAAGTTTTCCAGCAAAGAACATGAATGCGAATGTATTCCAGTTTACTTACCACTCTCTCATGTTTCTGCAGATTGAACTGTCTTCTATAAAGAGTCCTGCACAGTGGGCAATGATGGGCATCAGAGAAGATATGCTCTCCACAGGTAACTTCTGAAGGAAACTTTGTAACGCTCGATGTGACTCGCTGATAAACACTTTCTCAACCTGTGAATAGTGATAGAATGGTGATTATTTTCCCTTTAGTGTATGAAAGATAATTGGTTGTAAATTCCTGCTAAGATGAAAATTATATTCTTCTATAAGCCTTACTTTGAATTTTTTCTCTATGAAAGTTTTAAGGATTGTCAAAAAATTGTATTTAATGAATCTGAAAAATTTATATTCTATATAGACACAAAGGCAAATATGTAACATGTGCAATGTAAGCAAATGAATTGTATGGATACATGCAAAAAGACCCCATTTAGCTGTAATAGTGGAAGAAATTATATCTTACCTGTTTGGCACATTGAAACTTGTTTTCTGGTTTGACCAGACAACAACTGAAATAGAGCACAATACACTATGGTAAGATATTTAAGATACGTGTACTAGATATGTGAATATGTTAAAGACAGGAACAATGTACACTATAGTTTGCGTGAGAACTAATCGAATAAAGGATGTTATTATGATCATTAATATCATCATTATTATTACATTCCTGGCAATTAATATTTACCTGTATCTATTTTGTATGGACATGTATACTGATTTCTATTTTTGTCAATATATGCAGAATGTTTAGCAAGGATTTAATTTTGGCATTATTCAAGTCCATTTTCAGATAGATAAAAAATTTAATATCACCAATAACTTACTCCACACTGTAGAAATAAATCTGCTCTGCACCATAAGGCACCAATGTATCCAATACTGATATAATGACCAGTATCTATTTCCATGTAACTTTACTGTAATTTACCTTTTCCTGAATAAAAAAAAATAAAACCCCAGTCTTGTGATTTACCTTAGGTATCCTTCAAAAGGAGAGGAGAAGAGCCTTATGTCTGTGCCCTGTTGTAGGAGTTCCTTTGTGATCCGTGTGTTGGGGTGGGTAAACCCAAACAGGAGCTTCCAGTAGGACAGCACAGAGGCAATCTGGCTCACTCTCTGGAAAAACGCATCATTTATTACCAATAAATCTTACCATACTAGCATCTTTTATCATATCAATCAAAACTACTGAATTCAAATGTTACAACAGCTTTATTTCATGCCATCAGTAATGAGTGACCTTGACCTTTCCAAAAGGACCTACAGTGACCTTTGTCTGAAAGCCATTTGCCTGTTATTTTTGGAGTGATATATGATCATAACTTGTTCAAAAACCTTGAGCATTCCAAAACGACCTTTGTCCAAAAGTCCCCTGCCCCAAGAGGTATTTGTAATCAATAATGATCAATTTGTGATGAAAATGTACAGAGATGGGAACTTTTCTGTCAAACACTGTTGAAATAAGGAACTTTTAAATGTTCTGAGTGACCTTGACCTTTCAAAAATGGTTGAGAGACCATGATCCATAAGTCCTTGTCTCAAAGAACATTTGTGATCAATAATAACAATTTCTGATGAAAGGTTTAGGAGATGTGAGCTTGGATAGCCAGACAGAAGGATAGAAACACAAGATGGCAACTACATGTACATGTATATATATAACATAAGGACTTTGAACTTTGTGTTCAGAAGAAATAATTTTTGTCTGACATCAATATATCTATGGACTGACTTCATCAAAAAGCTATATTTATTTGGATGATATCTTGTAAAACAAACAAAAAACATCAAATAATCATAGCTACTTATACAAGTATAGTATGTGCAACAAGAGCAACGCCAACGTGGCATAAATCACGCCCGTACAGATTTCAGTGGGGTTCATATTTCAGAGTTAGTACTGTCCTTTTTAAAATGCTAATTCATTATCATACTAATTGAGAAACAATATGTCTGTATCCTGCCTACAACGTTTTCCTATTAAGTGACTCTACGACCTTGACCTTTAACTTTGAAAAAACATAGGCATCTTCCATTCATTATGGTGATCAATTGTACCAAGTTCTATGATCCTGGAGCTTACGGTTCGGTCTGTATCCCGCCTACAACGTTTTTCATACTAAGTGACACCACGACCTTGACCTTTGACCTCTGACCTTGAAAAACGATAGGTGTCTTCCTTTCATCATGGTGATCAATTGTACCAAGTTGTATGATCCTGGAGCTTACGGTTCGGTCTGTATCCCGCCTACAGCGTTTTCCTACTAAGTGACACTACGACCTTGACCTTTGACCCCTGACCTTGAAAAACAATAGGTGTCTTCCTTTCATCTTGGTGATCAATTGTACCAAGTTGTATGATCCTGGAGCTTACGGTTCGGTCTGTATCCCGCCTACAATTTTCCTACTAAGTGACACTACGACCTTGACCTTTGACCTCTGACCTTGAAAAACAATAGGTGTCTTCCTTTCATCTTGGTGATCAATTGTACCAAGTTGTATGATCCTGGAGCTTACGGTACGGTCTGTATCCCGCCTACAACGTTTTCCTCTAAGTGACACTACGACCTTGACCTTTTGACCTCCGACCTTGAAAAAAACAATAGGTGTCTTCCTTTCATCATGGTGATCAATTGTACCAGTTGTACGATCCTGGAGCTTACGGTTCGGTTCTGTATCCCGCCTACAACGTTTTCCTACTATTAAAGTGACACTACGACCTGACCTTTGACCTCTGACCTTGAAAAACAATAGGTGTCTTCCTTTCATCATGGTGATCAATTGTACCGTTGTATGATCCTGGAGCTTACGGTTCAGTCTGTATCCCGCCTACAACGTTTTCCTACTACGTGACACTGCGACCTTGACCTTTGACCTCTGGCCTTGAAAAACAAATGGTGTCTTCCTTTCAGCATGGTGATCAATTGTACCAAGTTGTATGATCCTGGAGCTTACGGTTCGGTCTGTATCCCGTCTACAGCGTTTTCCTACTACATGACTACACTGACACTACGACCTTGAAAAACATAAGGCATCTTCCTCTCATCATGATGATTAATTGTACCAAGTTGTATGATCCTGGAGCTTACGGTTCAGCCTACAAAGCCCGGACAGACAGACGGACGGACGGACAGACGGACGACGCTATACCATAATACGTCCGTCTTCGACGGGCGTATAAAAAGGCATGTTATGGTAGATGGCATTCTATTTTCTGATTTCAAAATCATGAATATAGGATTCACATATTAGCAACAGTATTAAAATCTATATAACCTGATGAGACGGAACATCAAACTGAGCATGAGCCAGAATGATGGTCGTGCAGGTCATGACGGACAGTCTGTCATATCGGGATCGTTGTACGAGTTTGTCCAGGCTAGGCAGGCAAGAGGGTATCTGATCTGTCACAATGGACACGATCTTCTGTACGATCTGTTTACAGGAATCCTCATGCTACAAAGGTAAAGAAAACAACTAGCTATGTATCATAATCGACGGCCAAATACAATATCACACGAGGGGTATTTTCTGTGGTTCTCCATTTTTTTGTAGATAAGAAAATCCGCAAAAATTACGATCACAAATGATACACATCAATACATATAGGTACAGATAGGTGTAATGCAACCACAGAGATTGGAAATGCAGAATATAGTTTGCTATCTTTTAGGGATCGAATCACCAAAAACTTTCACCAGCAGAAAATACCCATTACATGGTATTGCAGAGTAATATCAATAACAGATAGAATCGTTTAATCTTTGAAATTAGATTTCATAGAGTACACAGCTCAGTCGTCATAGTTGTCTTGCCAGTAACCCAAAGGTTGCTGGTTTGAATCCAAAAAGTAAGCACTTGATATTTCACGTTGGACAAGCCACGTTATCCTTGGTCCACTTGCTGGTGTCACTTATAATAGACTCACTCCCCATCCAGGGGGAATTTGTAATTAACACAGGGGAAACCAGAGACAAGCAACAGCCATATGGGTCTTGTGGCTTGGGAAGGCATCAACTTTTTATCTTTTTAATTTAAAAATTTCATATAAAATCAATTTTCGTTTTTGAATATCACTATTTTTTTTAAATTGCTGCCCTACCTGCCAGGTGGGCGGCGGCCTCTGTATCAGTGGATTAAGGCGGGTACAGTGGAGAATGGATTCCTGTAGAAGCATGACCGCAGCATAGGTCAGCAGGCTGGGTCTGGGGGACAAGTGTGCCTGCCAGATTTCCTCCAGTATGCTTATATCGTACCATCGTATCACCTCAGCCAGGCACGGTAATACCTACAAACACAGAGGTAAAAATACTCATCCTAGTATACTAATATCATACCATCATATTACCTCAGCTAAGCACGACAATACCTACATAAACACAGGTAAAAATACTCATCCTAGATGATCACATATTTTTAAGAAATGAATTTCATTTTTGAAAATACAAGAGGGGTGAACTGCAATTCTTCAAGTCGGCATACGTTATGGAGCACATTAGTATAAGTAGTACCCAAATTATTCCTCACAAAACCTATTTCAACAGTATATTACATATTTGCATATCCACTGTTCCTCTATGTTATGACTGCATAACTACCAATTGTGTTCATACCACTATAAATCACACTGAAATATCTAACTAATGAATAAAACAAAATGGCGGCACCCTTCATGGGCCACGAAAATTTCCTTGAACGTATGTCAGGATGATTTCTTTCCTCTTGCTGACACGCATCATAGAATATGCCAGCAGAGCAATTGCATTTCATAACACCATGTTCACTGAAAAACGTCATTCATTTCTTGTGTATATGCACTGTCCCAATTACAGTACAAAGACATGTGCATCTCGCTCCCTTCCAGATGAATTGGCCAGTAATGGGATTGTATATCTAAGGTGGGAACCTGCTACATAAACTATATTCATCCACACAATCAACATAGGGGATCATATGCAGCACCAGAAGCATTAATGGTAACTTTCATTTATAGTTGCATCTTTCATGCCAGTATAAATTAGGTTGGGCTCATATTTACTTAAGAATAGACCTGTTGTGAAAATTTTCTCCTAAGATGCGAACAATATACAGTTGAATTTCAATATCTCGAACACCATGGCTATGTCGAAGTGATTGAAAAGTCCCAGCCACCTATTCTCTAAGCATTTTTACTCTCAATACACAAATATGTTAAAGTTTTTTCTTAGTCCCATCGAGTTCAAGATAATGAAGTTCAACTGTAATGGGTATAGCATGCACACTTAGTTGGGCTGAGTGTCAATAATCACCTGTTTTGTTATTCTTCTGAGTTCCCATTGCGAGTCTGCCAGGCTCTCTATAGTTTGTAGAAGGATTTTGGTCAGGGTCTGCTTTAAGGGAGTTAACTGTACGCTGGCCATCCAATCCTCCTCTATAGTGCTCCTACAAACAGGGGAAATCACTCTGTTAGCCTGTAGTCACAGATCAAGCTTCTAACAGTTCTGATGAGATTGCTTTAAAATCGACAATGATCTGGTTATAACTTACTTGTTACCAAGGTTGTCTGCAAGTTTTTGGTAAAACGTCTGATTTCTGAACTGCTGGCTAACATGTGGATGCTACAGAAAATTCTAATAATTTATTGTGTGAATAATAACAAAATATAAAAACAACACATTTTGTTTGCAAAAACACGAAATGATCCAATTTCATTTTAAACTGACCTTTATCAAAAAAGTTTTTGACCATGACCTTTCGGTTCAACTACAGATGGTAAAAATTCCTTCAACTGTATATTTCAAAATATAATTTGTTTTTATTAAAAACTATATAGTTCTCCCCTCCTCCCCAAATTGAAGATTGCTCATATTAATTACTACACCAAACCCTCCTAAGAAACGGAAATCAAATATACTGGATCTGGTGGTATGGTAAGCGAGAAAAGCTTGAGCGAACCATGAACTTATCACAGTATTTGTGCCATATTTGATGAGTGAAATGGCGTAAGAAGTATTCAAAATTAAGATATCCGAAGCAAATTGTGAGTATATATCCTCGTTGCCTAAAATGTACTTAGTGTGTATGAAGCCCAAGTTTCAAGGATCTGATAGACCATCGTTATAACGAAGAAAAATTGTTCAAAAACAAGCTTATTACACCCTCCACCCCTTTAGGTTAGAATCACCGACCAACTTGAAAGAAAATAATTGCATCCTCGATTCCTTGTCACTTTGGAAGGTATGTTTGTTGTTAAATATGCCATCAGTAATTCATTACCTGTCAATCTTATAAATGCTTCTATACACCAGTCCACCCGATTCAGTCCACCAAACTTGATAGCGAAATGAATGGATCCTCCATCCCATCCTGACAAATAGGCACATCACAAATGCAAGAAAGCAACTGTACCAATGTATCAAAGGCCTTTTCATTCTGAATAGGACCTATAAAGGACAAGTGTTCACAAAGCTAGTTTACACCCCCTCCACCCTTGTGGATCCACCATAACTAAAGAGAAATAATCGATTCTCCTGTCCAACACAAATGAATGCACATATCACAAAATGCCAATGAAGCGCCTGTACAAAGTTTCGAGTTATCTGATAGTCATATAGAAGGAAAGTGTTCACAACTATTTACACCCTCGCACCCACTGTTAAATCACACACCATACTTGCAAAAGAAAAATAATTGGATCCTTCCTTTCCTGACAATTTGCACATCTAGAAATATGCAAGGGCCGAAGCGACTGCTACAAAGTTTCCAAACTATCTGATAACCGTTTAGGAAAAGAATCGCTCGAAGATTTGTTGGATTTACACCCTCCACCCCTGTGACCACCAAACTTGAAGGAAATAAATGGATTCCCCTTTCCTGACAATACTGCACCAGTCTACAAATGGCAAAGGAAGCACGTACAAAGTTTACAAAGTCTATCTTGATAAGCGGTTTAGGAGAAAAGCGCTCGCGAGATTTTTGTTGACAGAGAGCGGCCAGAGAGACAGACGGACAGACAAGAACAAAAAAACTGAATATGTCTCCCGCCTGGAAGAAGGGAGACATAAAATTGTACAATGACCAAAGGATAAAGAAACCATTGACATGACAACAAACACACCAACAGAAGACCAAAAACAATTCATCTCAGATACATTTAAAACCCAACATCAAATTAATATCCATACATAGTACAGGCACACTAAGACTATGAAAACAAGTTCCTATCTTATGTGACGTTAAGAGTGAGGTGAGTCTATTTCTGTACACAGGGGGGACCATGAATAATTAATCAGCAGAACTACACTGAACAAGTCCCCTACCTTGTTGGTTGACCCAATGTTGTCTTTCTGATACAACATTGATAAATAATTACAGAACTATAACCCCCTACCTATTGTTAGCTGAGTGTCTATTGTTCTGTAAACACTCAGAACACGCTCGCCTACCCATACTTGTTGACTGAGTGGTCTATGTACTGTAAATGGTACAAGCGAAATTTATCAGACACTTAAATGAACGACGCCCCTACCTTATTGTTGACGAGTGTATATCTGTATGGGTAACCGATAATAATCAGAACTTCATGAACACGCACCTACCTATGTTGACGAGGTCTATTTCTGTAACCCTCAGAACCCACGGCCCTACCTTATTTCTTGAACTGCTGTGTCTATTAGTCTTAACTGTCTCGAACACGCCCTACCTTATGTGACTGTTTGGTCTATTTCTGTATTGAAGTAACCGATTAATTATCAGAACTAAGGAACACGCCCAACGCTATTTGTGACTGATGGATCTAATTCTCTATGAGTAAACACGATATTATCAGAACTATGAACACCCCCACCTATGTTGACTGTGTGTCTATGTTCTTGTCAAACTGTTCTCAGACAACACGCCCTACACTTATTGTGACTGTGTGGTCTATTCGTAAACTGCACTAAGAACACCCCTACCGTTGATGATTGACGGATGTTTCTATTTTCTGATATGGTAAACACGAAATTATCAGAACATAATGAACAACCATTCCTACACTTATCTGACTTGAGCGTCTTATGTTTCTGATGCAGTAACACCGATAATTATCAGAAACTGAAACACGCCACCTACTCTTATTGTGACTGAGGTCTATGTTCTTAAAACCTCAGAACACGAGCCTACCTTCATTGTGATGATCTGTGTGTCTGTATGATCATGCTATGACTCAGAACATGTCCTCTACTTATTGGTTGACCTGACGTTGGTCTATGTTCTGTAACGGATACCTAATAAGCTATATAACACGCCCTGACCTTATTGTTGACTGGTGTCTTAGTTCATGTAACTGAATTCAGAACACGCACCTACCTTATTGTGAACTGTTGCTAGTTTCTGTAAACTGACTAGAACTACGCCCTACCTTATTGGTTTAGCTGTGTGTCTATGATTTCGTGACGACACACATGATAGTTAATCTACGAACTTGAGTGAACACACGACCTACCTTCATGTGACTTGTCAGCATTTCCTTGAACTGAAACTAAAAACAACGCCCTACCATGTATTGTTACTGAGTGGGTTCTATTTGCTAAGTGTACAACTGACTAAGAAAACATGCCCTACCTTATCTGTTGACTGAGTGGTCATATGTTCTGGAATGGGTAAAGCACAATAATTATCAGAACTATGAACACGCCCCTACCTTATTGTTGACTGTTGTGGTTCTATGTTCTGTAACTGACTCAGAACATTGCCCTACCTTATTGTTGACTGTGGGTCTATGTTCTGTATGGTAACACAGGATAATTATCAGAACTATGAACACGCCCTACCTTAATGTTGACGTGTGGTCTATTCTGTTAATGGGTAACACGATATTATCAAACTATGAACACGCCCACACTTATTGTTGACTGATGGCTAATTCTGTAACTGACTCAGAACCACCGCCCTACCTTCATTGTTACTGAGTGGTCATGTTCTGTAACTGATTCAAACGACGCCACTACCTTATTGCTTACTGATGTCCTAATGTTCTGTACTGACTAAGAACACGCCACCTATTGCTTGACTGAAGTGTCGTATGTCGTTAACCTGAATTCAGAACAACGCCCACCATTATTTGTTGACTGTGTGGGTGGTCTATGTTCTGACTAACTGACGGAAGAACACCGCCTACTTAATTGTTGACGCTGTAGTCTTGTTCTGTACAACATGATATAATCAGAACTAGAACACCACCCTACCTTTGGTTGACTGCTGTCGGGTCTATGTTCCTGTAACTGACTAAAACACGCGCCCTACCTTATTCACCTCGAGTGGTCTATGTTCCTGTAACGACTCAACAACACGCGCCCTACCTTATTTATGACTGCTGTGTCCACTTGTTCGTACAACATATGATAACTTCAGAACTATGAACACAACCCTACCTATTGTGACCGGTGTTGTCTAGTCTGTAACTGACCAAGAACAACGCCCTACCATATATTGTTGACTAAGGTGTCTACTTTCTTGTAACTGACTAAGAACAACCCCCTACCTGATTTTGACTCGTTGTGTCTATAGTTCGTATGGGTACACGATAATTATCAGACTATAACAACCCCCCGCGCCCCTACCTTATTGGCATTGAACTGTGGTCTATGTTCTGTATGCAAGGGTGGATAACACGCATATTATCAAACTGATGTGAACACGCCCCTACCTTAATTGTTGACTGCCCAGTGTCTATTTCTTAACACTCAGAACCACGCCCTACCTTATGTGACTGATGTGGACTAGTTCTGTATGGTAACACGATAATATCAGAACTGATGAAACACGCCATACCTTATGTGACTGAGTGGTCTATGTGCCTGTAAACCAACTTCAGAAACACCCTACCTTATTGTTGACTGTTGTCTACATGTTCTTAACTGACTCAGAACTCATGCCCTACTCTTATTGTACGAGGTCGTTATGTCTAGATGGGAACACTGAAATATCCAGAAACCTATAAACCCACCTTATTGTTGACTGTGTGGTCTATATTCTGTAACTGACTCAGAACAGACAGAGGTATGTAGCGTGAGATTTTTCCTCCTCCAAGTTCTCCATTCCTAAAAATGTATCAAAATATGAAAGAATGATACTTTGGTTAAAACTTGGTTCATATATCTGTCATTACTGTGATAACTTGATTAAGTTAACAAGGGTGGATCACAAGAATTCACAGGTGCTGATCAGCAGATCAAATGAGATGCATATTTGATAGTTCACTCATTCATGAGAACAATTTATCCAACCATTCAGTTTTTTGAATGATAAATTAATGATATACCCTCTTACATATACTAGTAATCTTGATTAAGCACCAAAGGCACAAAATATACAAACCCACTAAAATAAGTATGTACATATACAGTATGTAGGGTGATGTCATTAATTTCACAGGGTGGTGAAATCATGAGAGTGGGGATCTAAAAAGTCAGATCACACTCTATGACATCAAGACACGTGAAAAAGATATATAGGTGTGCAATGTAATAATTCAATTAATTCAATATGCATTTTGGACAAAATCTTACATTTTCTCAAATCCTATAACCCTTAGTCCTCCTTCACTTTTGAATTGCACCTGTGGATAAGGAAAAAAATTTTACTTTTAAATCAACCATAAAAACATTTCAAGCAAGCACTTGCAGACAATAGACAAAAGTATCGGAACAGGTCAAAATATTCATATGAAGCTCAAACTTCAAACTTTAGAACTAAAAATATTAATAATTTTTCTTCTTTACTTAATTTTGAATTTTAATATACCCATACCTGATCATACAATACTTAAGTCTAGTATGCCTATTGATCTATTATGTAATGATAAGGACCACATTGGAAATAAATTCATTTTCAGCTATTAAGGTATCTATTGTCATGTTAGTTATTTTATATAATATTATAACTGCACACAGTGCTATAAATCATGTAGGGTTTCAATTTATTTTAGAATTATAATCATGACATTCTGTGATATATTATACCTGAATAAAATGAATGAATGATGATGAAATTTAGTGATCTGATAGCAAGCAATGTTATCTATTTACCAGTTTCTCTTTTTAGACTTTGAAATTTAGAATAAAATATTTATATTTGGTGTTTGAATATGCAATGTTTGAAACATAATCTCAAGCACTTGTGTGCCAGGAAGTTTTGTATGAAACCACAGGAAATCCCAATGTTGTTGCTCTTTTAGTGTTTGAGAATTAGTTGTCCTAGCACCTAGAACAAACAATGTTACAGAACCTATCAGTTCATTACCTAAACTTGTTCAGTAGAAATATAAAAATTCATTGAAAATGAACACTTTTTATATTGCTCTAAAACAATCATATTAATATGAATTACTGTAATAATACAAGAAGACGTAAGTCTACCGTAATTTCTCTAATTTTTCGACGCTCTAATTTTTCGACACTTTCTGAATTTTGGGAAAATATTAGTTTTTAAAAATCTTTAATTTTTCGACACTCGGGAAAAAATTCTGATGAAAAAATCGTCAGTTGTGGAAGGGGTTCGTGTTTATAATTTCTAACTGATTTAAAAGACTATGACGCTTAAATGATTATATCTTATCTTTAATGCCCGTAATTCTTCACTGTTTTCGTCTTTTTTCTTTATTTCTTGTGTTGTATAATATCCTACATAACGTGAAAGCGCGTGTTACTATTGGATCCGCCATTTTCTTTCACTTTCGCTTTGATAATTCGTTCCGTTTTCTATTCCACATTCGTATATGACAATCTTCATCGTTTGTCGTAAGATCGTCATTTTCTTACAAGTTCACAACCCTTATGTTTTTAATTGATGATAAGCACAGACAACAAGCAAAATAAAATATATTTGAACAAACAAAATAAACTCCGAGATCTCCAGAGATCTCCGAGAGTGTAACTAGAATTTTCTCTGTCGCGAGGTTATGGAGTGATCGGAATGAGCGAAATATAACATCCTACCACAGGGTTTTGACACAATCCTGAGTGAACTATAGTGTAATATAGTATATAGGAGTAATATCTATATACACTATAGTTCACTCAGATTGTGTCAAAACCCTGTGAGCGCGTGTTACATGTGATCCGCCATTTTCTTTCACTTTCGCTTTGATAATTCGTTCCGTTTTCTATTCCACATTCGTATATGACAATCTTCATCGTTTGTCGTAAGATCGTCTTTTCTTACAAGTTCACAACCCTTATGTTTTTAATTGATGATAAGCACAGACAACAAGCAAAATAAAATATATTTGAACAAACAAAATAAACTCCGAGATCTCCAGAGATCTCCGAGAGTGTAACTGAATTTTCTCTGTCGCGAGGTTATGGAGTGATGGAATGAGCGAAATATAGCGACTGGATTAATTATTCGGGTTACACTGAGTGTAATACCGGCCCGTACTTGTGTATGATCCTGAAAAATTCGTACTTACCGGCCCTTATAGATATCGATCTTTCCGGTAAGGAAATATACCAAAAGTTTTCAAATTCAAATTTTTCGACACTTTTGCAAAATCCTGAAAAAATGGGTGTATTTTAGTGTCGAAAAATTAGAGAAATTACGGTACATGTCATGATAGTCAGCAGAATGTTCTTTGGAATATAATCTGTGTTTATCAATTTCTTTCTTTGCATAACATGTCACCTTTGTTCTGGTTCAAGTGATTTTCGTTTGCAGTACATTATGCTCCTGCGCTTTGTTTATGATTTTCGTTTGCAGTACATTATGCTCCTGCGCTTTGTTTATGTCATTTGAACAACATTAATTTG
>CAJDSM010019769.1:5678-17191 GCA_903981925.1 Ostrea lurida
TGTACCGTCAAAGTTTACAGTTTCGAAGGCTGATGTGCAGTTTTCTATTGATTGACCCCGTGATTGACCTACCTAATTTGCATTCTTATGACCCTCAGCACGAGTTCATATCGATTTTCCGAACCCGTGTTATGAACCCGGAAACAGTACAGTTGTGAGATAAATAGAATCTTATACTCGTGCTTATGGCATATGAAGTTATGAAATTCGTTACCGGATTTAATATTTCCCTCGCCAAGGCTCCACACCGGGTATCCGGATCCAACGTCCACGAGGGATCCAAAGCTCGCGAGCCAAATTCAAAAAACAATCGTTCTTAGCATGTAGGAAAAATCTTATTTTTATATACTTCCGACACATTTTCCTGATGACAAATTTATTTGATGAACTTTGCAATGGTTAAGCTTTAATCTAAACAATCGCCATTAAAATTGATTGAAGATTAACGACAGTAGCAAACAATGAACTGACAATATCGTTTCAAAAACCCGAATTTTTAAGTTCAAAACAAATAGCATAGAATGGCTGCTACCTTTAGTCCCTTTTTGCCATCAAATGATAGATTGATATATCCCTATTATTTGTGAAATGGTCGAAACCAAAGTCCCACCCGTCACTTCAAAATTTGCGAAGTTATTTAAGGGGTAGAAAAATTTTGGATCCAGAAACCACGGAGCAAGATCCAAAAACCACGGAGCACTCATTCACTTATGATCAAAATCCACGGAGCTTTTTAGTCTTTTCTATCAACATTCACAGTACACTAATGATTCTGGAAGGCTTGTATGTTTATTCCAAAACATATGGGATATCCAATGAATACCCGTATTCGTCATTGAGCGCCCCTCCCCTATGAGTGCCCCCCGGACCTTTTCCAATCCTCCAAGATAAGCCCCCCCCTTCCTCCTTCAGTAAAACTTACGCTACAGCAGAGCTTTTTAATTTTTCTTGCAATATTGCTACTGCATTCAATTTATAAACATGCGTTCTCAAGTCCCACCGATGTTGGCATTATCAGAAAATAGCGATATTTTTCCATAATAAAACATACCTATTGTCCATCAGGCTTTACCAAAGAATGCATCAACTTTACTGAGCACGCGGTCCAACTATTACACCATCCCTCTTAAACTGCAATTTGTAGTATGTCCATAGATGTTGTCCTCTCTTTGTGTTCGTAGAATTGTGTGTGTGACACACCGTGGGACCTAAATTATCATGCGGGCCTCAATTTCCGCGTGCATGCCTTTGCTTTAAACGACTGGTATACACCAACCTTCATGCAACCAAATTTCATAGGGTAATTCTCTAAATATACAGAGTATTGTTGTTACAACAGACCTCTATATAATACGACACTTTTTTAAAAAGTACAAACCCATAACGCTAATTTCATATTTGTAATGGTCATCGACTGTTCTAAGTTTCAATTTCAAAGAATATATCAAGTCAGCTTAAAACTTTCATGCCTGCAAAGTATACCTGTGGTATTCCAGCGACTCATCTTCGCAAGCCAAGGGGTTTTCGGTCCACTCCGCTCCCCATGGCTTGCGGGAGCGGAAGTGGACCGAATTTAATATTTCTGCAAAAATATTTAGTGAAAATTACCGCGCGATTAATAAGTCAAGATTACCAGTCAATAATTATTTTGCAGTATTATACACACTGCGTCTCCTTCTCTCTCTCTCTCTCTCTCTCTCTCTCTCTTCTCTCTCTCTCTCCTCTCTCTCTCTTCTTCTCCCTCCTCTCTCTTCTTCTCTCCCTCCTCCTCTTCCCTCTCTCTCTCTCTCTCTCTCCTCTCTCTCTCTCATCTCTCTCTCATTTTCAGGTCAAAGTGGGAGGAGTGTGCGTATTGTACAACGTTCCCTGGTTTATCTCGGCAAATTACGCATATTACTATAAACTTAAATTAAGTCGCCTCTGTACTCTAAACTAATGATATCGCTGGTTTAGATCACTGCAGCAATTGATTTTTTATGTTCCAATAGTTAATATGAACTGCCAGTAGCCTTTGCTTGTTACTTGATAAAGGCAGTGGAAAACAGGACAGCAATGTGAATTGAAAAAATATTATGTAAATGAACGAAGTTATATAACAGAAAACATGCGGGGATCAGATGGGCTCGAAAAACCAAAAATATAAAAACATATCTACATGTATCACATAGGTGTGATTATGCCATCTGTAATCCCAAACAACAACACATTATGCAATATAAAATAGAGCTGCCTGGAATCAAGTAAGTGGGTTATACAAATAATGCAGCGCAGAGATTGGTTTTACATAGAAAAATATTACAAACATATTCCACTGGAGGATGAGCCGGGTGGATGGGTATCAACATTAATATTACTGTAAACAACTTTCAGAGCAAGTATTCAAGCGTGACAATTAAACAAGAAATGACCGCAGGTCAATCGATAAGCGAAAGACCGCCAGCGTCTGTGCCCCCCCCCCCCCCCCCCCCTGCAATATTTTCATGTAGTTCATTCATGATTATAGAACGTCGGCCTATAGATTCATATCATCGCGGATTTTTCCCAAACAGAATGTAAGATTATTATAATTCTCTGCGAGTTGTTTAAAAATCCCACATTGTCAGCTGATTTCCTAGATATAAAACTAAGTTGGCTTCCTCTTCATCAAGGATCATTTGCTTCCGTGTTATGGATCATTTGAAGAAACTTAGCTCCGTGTTTCGGAAGCCAAAATTTTCCTACCCCTTCACATGAAACTTCGCATAATTTGAAGTGACGGGTCTGGACTTCTAGTTTCGACCTTTCCACAAATAATTAGCGGACATATCAACTTCATCATGTGGCTGGCAAAAAGACTCAAAGTTAGCACCGAAAGAGCCACTCCTATCTATTGTTTGAAAACTTAAATAATTTCGGGTTGTTTTTTTGAAAGGGGAAAAAGTTTGTTTTTCAGTTCATTGGTTTGCTACTTCTTAATCTTCATCAATTTTAATGCATTGTTTTAGATATAAAGCCTTAAACATTGCCAAAGGTTCATCAACATAAATTTGCATCAGGAAAAAATGTGTCAGATAGTATAATTGAAAAAATAAGATATTTCTACATGCTTTAAGAAACGATGTTTTTTGAATTGGCTCGCGGAAGCTTTGATCCCTCGTGGACGCTTGGATCGATACCGGGTGTGAGCTCGAGCGAACTGGATTAATCCGGAACTCATTTCATCACTAATTCCATATGCCATAACTTTTTTATTTACCTGCATCAAGCTAAGATAAGATTTTCGTGAAACAAAAGAAAATATAAAATATTTTAACCGTCACTCATATGTTCCCAGCCTTGAACACATGCCTCAGGGGCTATGTCGTACATTTTACCTATTTTAGACAGCTATATCCTTCATCTAAATATGCAAATTTTTAACTTTTATCATCCTAAATCGCCGCCTCCCCTAGCTTGATCCTGACCCTCTGTCCCAGACACATTGAAATATATAATTTTTGGCGACAGCTTTATCCTTTGTCTACCTGTGAATTGAGTTTTCAATCAACATTAGAAAAAAATATGAAGGAAGGAAATTTTATAACATTTATTATAGACACTTGTATTTTTACTGTAGTCCCACGCTAAGGCCTAACCTTTGCCTCAAGAAGTCAAAGTCTAAAATTTGGGCATGCATTCAGTTTACATTAAATATTAGCAGTAGTAAAGAAAATATATTATCATTAAAGGCATATGTGCCGCATTGAACAGTGTTTTGTTCTATGTTAAAATACAGACCGTTTGTATTGTCAGTATATGATAAACTATGAAAAATAATATGATTTAACAATTTATATAAGGGTGTTAAAGTATAAGGGTGATAAAGGAGTACTTGTCTACTCGATGTAAGGAAAAACGATTTTCTATAATGCATTTAAGAAATGACTGTTATAATTTTTCAAGTTTATCGGAGAATAATTAAATTTTCACACGGTCTCCCTATCTGTTCTATTACAATTTTTCAGGTTTATATCCGTGTAAACCCAAATTTTACGGTCATACCGTATAGACTGAACTTCGTACGTCACAATTCTATACTCACAGACAACATGATCGATTCGTTATTATGACGTCGGTTGAAGCTAAATTCCTACGACATGAACTTTGACATTATTTTGTTATTCAGAGCTTCGGAATCAAGTTTACGACTTCAAAATAGTCGGAAATTTAATTATAAGAAATGACTGTTATAATTTTTCAAGTTTTTACCGGATATTGAACCGATGTTACCTATTTGCAAACATAATATAATCCGCTAGCGCGATTATATAGTTTGCAATTAGGCAACATCAGTTCAATCTCCGGTAAACTTGAAAATTATAGCAGTCATTTCTTAAATTGAACTGATGTTGCCTATTTGCAAACTATATAATCCGCGTAGCGGATTTATATTATGTTTGCAAATAGGCAACATTGGTTCAATCTCCGAATAAACTTGAAAAATTATAACAGTCATTTCTTATAATTAAATTTCTAACGACTAGGCCTACTTTAAAGTCATAAACTTTATTAGAAGTTCTGAATAACAAAACAAATGTCAAAGTCCATGTCGTAGGAATTTAGCTTCAACTGACGTCACAATAAGGGAATCGATCATTTGTCTGTGACGTATAGAATTGTGACGTACGAAGTTCAGTCTATACGGTATGAAACCGTACAATTAGGGTTTACACGGATATAATTCCAAGTCCTTTATTACGATTTTTTGATTGGATAAAAATCAAATCGAAACGAGAATTTACACATCAATAAATCCGAAAACGTGACGTAACAATACGCGCATGAAAACAAACAAACGTAACGCCACGGAAACTATTCAAACATACAGTGAACAAATTGGAATTATAAGGATTAAACATTCTTTTTTAAGAATTTATCGATGTGTAAAACTCTGGACATTTTACTCACAAACTGAATAAAAGTGCGAAGCAACCTGAAAAATTGTAATAGAACAGAGTAGGGATACCGTGTGCAAAATTTAATTATATATATGTATACTAGTAACTGAATGACGTTTATGATGGATGTGCGCAAGCGCGAGAGAAGACTTTTAATTAGAAACCTCACGGGGACGAGGATTCCGTTTACAGTATGTAGTTGTACTGAATGGTGATTGCTTAAAGTAGTTCTCTCTATCCTATTTCCGTCTGTGTTTTGTTTGCTGAATGTTTACATAGTGAAACCTCTTGCATTCAGTTCAATCTCCGATAAACTTGAAAATTATAACAGTCATTCTCTAGAGAGAATTCTTGAAAAAATAGTCAAATTTATATTCCAGTTTACTGGCCCCATTGCTGACTCATGGTTTTTGTCATACTAGTATTACTTCAGCTGTTCGGTCGACTTGCCTGTCCCCTGTAACCAATTTGAATACCCCAACAAATGATTATGATTTGTTGGTTTAAGTGTATTACATATTCTATTAATTGCCCTGTATGCAGAGTGTGCTTGCTTTGCGATAAGACCGTGTTGGCCTCACATGGGACTTATTTTCTCTTTTCTAAGTATATCGTATTAATGCATACTAGTATACGTGTATGTTATTTAATATTTCAGCCCAGCACAAGCGAAAATGGTACTTCAGATGAAAAACAAATACCACAGCAGGGGAAATCTACCTACGAACCTTGGAATAGAATCCAGCTGACACTCACTGCTCTTATGTGGATCTTTACTTGGCTCTTCTGTATTGAAAATCAGTTTGGGGCAGTTTTCTTTGTAATCTCAATCATATTTTTCATATACTACAACACAAGAACATGTGCGAAGGAAAAAAATAAACTGAGTGCCTACTCTGTATTTAATCCCAATTGCGAGAGAATTGATGGGACTTTTACTTCGGAGCAGTTTGAGAAAGAATTGTTACATGGTGCTAACTCGGTGAGAAGCTGATGAAATGGATCTGAATTGATTTTTATTCTGATGATTTAATTTATGCATCAATTGTATTTTCCCCCTTCATTTTATTCTTGAAAGGCAAATAAAAGATCTGATTATACAACATTTAGTTTCTTGATAATATGCGTGCTGCCCTTTTATCCTGCATCGAACCTCTACCATGCTTCTCGAAACAATTTGATGTCACCAAAACGAAGTACACGTAGTAGGTTCGGTATAGAAAGTGACGTCAGCACAATAGTTCCCGGCTGTTGGATCACCGTGTAAAAATGGAACAGTATAAAAACGGCGGATTCCGGCATTTATAGAAAAGTTATAATGATGGAGATCCGGACCTTATTTGGCGTTATAATGGCCCGCAACAGGAATCTACTTCTAATTCACACGGCTTCTCTTTCTCGGCTTCTCTAACCCTAACCCAAAACTTCAACTACCTAATTGTTCGTGTTGTTGTTCATTTTAGTGCTTTGTATAAATTCTTGTATTTGATCTTGTGGATTCGACACTGATACATGTAGATATCGGGTGTTGTTGGAACTTAGAGTGAGTGAAATGCAGGAAAGTTTTAAATTTGGGATTTGACCAGTGCTGAAATAACGTCTGACAAATGCTTCGGTATAATAAGAAATTTAAATGGAATTCGTGCAAAAAGGAAATTGATACATGTATCCCCCTCCATCCGACAAATACCCCTTTTTTTCGAAAGGCTCTGTCAAATTGCTATTTCTGTCGTACCCATTCTATAACCGTACTATAGTATATTGGCTTGTGCTCAAAGATTAATAAATCGTATAATGTAAAGGCAAAGATAACGATCAGTGCAAGTCCAAACAGAACACAAAAACAAGAGTTGGGCAAACACGGACCTCTGGACACACCAGAGGTGGGATCAGGTGCCTAGGAGGAGTAAGCATCCCCTGTCGACCGGTTGCACCCACCTATGAAGTACATCAGACATCATATGGCCCAACGGCAGGCCATACTGGCAGACTAAATCGTTATAACGATACAGAATCCGCGAAATACCGCCCCCAAACGCGACCGCCGAAACCTCTGCAATAACTTGTCTGTTAGTAGCCTGCCTCGATTAAAAACTGACCATACGCGAAACAAGCTCCTGTACACCGAACAAGCTGAGATACGCACAAACCACATGCTGGCGATGATGGGATATCGTTACACAAGTATGGGAAGTTAACGATGGAGAAGCCTGCCACAAGTTGGCAGTTTGCTGTTAATGTCTATGTTCAATAAAATACCCAAATAAGAATCAGACATGGAAGACTCTGTGGTGTCCTTTATATTTAGTTTGCTGGGATATATAGAATCGACATATAAATGAAAATCTTAATTATTAATAGATAAATCGTCAATATATCGAAATGGCGAACTAAAGGCCACCATCAGATACCCCCTCCTTCCACGAAGAAGCATTTGGACGAATTCTGCCTCATAAGAATATAAAAACAGGTCAACTAACAAAGGAGCACAATTCGTGTCCATGGGAATTCCAACAGAGTGTTGAAAGGCATGATCGCCAAACATTACAAGATTGTATTGTCATTTGAGAGGAACTCCAAGCATTGCTTTAATATCAACTTCAGAGTACTTGTATGTACATGTAGAATCAGAGTGCAGTTTAACAAAACAATTTTTAGAAATGGCTGATCATAAATATGAATATTTCTTTTTCCTTTTTGTTGAAGAAGCAACTGTCTATAATGTTAAAAAAAATCTTGTCTTTAATTTATCGTGCGGAATGGTCGTGTAAAGTGTTGAAAGTCATATGTTTTGATGTTGAATTGAGAAAGGTTCTGGAATTTCAAATTTACTAGAAGTTCTTTAGAGTTTATTTTAGAATCCACATTTGATTTACATCACCTCTTGAATATGTAGTTTCACAATAAGTCTGGAGTTGCTCCTTTACAGCTGTCAATATTTTCGTGAGGAGTAAAGACAGGGGATCGGTGGAACATTTACCAAATCCAGTAGTATTTTTGTGAAGTGTTTTATAAAGTTTTGGAATCCAGTATAGGTAAGGTAATTCATATTTGTCCGTCCCATTGACTGGGATATTAAATGTATTTAAACTAAAATATGATTTTGAAGAATTTCGTCTTTTGAGAGAGCAGTAGTAGTGCAAGTACGATTAACAAATGTGGAGGTAATACCAAGTTCGTTTAAAATGCAGTTGTAGTAATGAGCCTTACAGACAAAGAGTTGAAAGACAATATTGTTACAAGCTTTGTCAGCTGGAACCAAAACATATTCCTCATGTAACCTATCTAATTCTTTGATCACTTCTGGTTTACGATTTAAAGAAGGATAGATGATACGCACTTTAGTACGTACATAATGTATATGTCTAGAATATGGAATTTTAATATTCTTCTAATACTTTTTATCCATTTTGACATTCTTTTTCATATTTGGCCCATTGTCTCGAATAATTTTCGACAGATTTCATAATTGAGATGAAGTTCTGTCGCCAACTGAATGATTGATGTTCTCTGAATTTAGGACCTTTTAAAATAAGTGATCTTAGATCCTCATTTTCAACTATATTAATACGACCCGTAATGACATGTCCAGCTGGACTAGAGTTAAAAGAACAAGAACATGTAGGTGGATTAAGTACAAGATTGTCAACATAATTATAGGCACTGCATAATTTGCTCGTAATTAAAAAGTTTGGATGCAATGGTGGAAGTATATTTGTAGGAAATGCAGGGAGTAGATTTGAATTGAAAATATGCTGGAAAACACGACTGAACATTTTCATGACAAAGAATGTTGCTTATGCCAAACTATCTGAAGACAACTACTTCCAGAAATCTGATAAAATTTATAAATACATTGTAGTAACGAATAAAAAATATATAGGATTCGAATTACTGAAAACAAATAGTATTTCTAATATTGACAAGGAACAAAACAGGACCATGGTATCTCCTTATAAGTCGTGTAGAAAAAAAATCAAAACAGTAGATTCTTTCTCCTATTCGTCGATGGCAATGTTAACATTTCCGTTTTCATTCATCCTCTTTTTACCATCATCACTGTTTTCTTAATCAATTTTCCATCTCCAATCATAGGATACCAGGGTTGTTTCCATGACGCCGAGCCATAAGGTCCATTCAGATAAGCGTCATGACAACCATTAAACCACCATCCACCGAGGTGTTCCACGGCACAGGAACCATGGTTTCCATTATTTTTTCTATCTTTTGTGGAAAACATCATCCCGTTTATTATGTCACTGGTGGGTCTATTTGTCATGCTGTCTCCTGAAGTAAATAAATAAATATAAGCAAATATTTTCATAATACATGTACCATGGTTTGTACTCTCTCTCTCAATCACCTCTTTGTGCATGTTGCTGTAAGTATTTGTAGGATATAATCTAATAGGATTGTGCCTGAATTATCTCTCTCTCTCTCTCTCTCTCTCTCTCTCTCTCTCTCTCGCTTCTCTCTCTCTCTCTCCTCTCTCTTCATCTCTCTACTTCTCTCTCTCTCTCTCTCTCTCATGTGCAATTATTGGACATTCCGACCATTATTTTTACTCTCAATTGGATATTAATTGAATTGCTCATTTCAAGACCCCGAATATTAAGTCCAAAGATAACCTCTGTTATGGAGACAACTATGCAATACGAATAAGCAAATGATCAAAACCAATTCATTTGTGTGTCAAGTGCCAATAGGTTACTTTCGGACTCTCGATCGAGAGTTGTGAGTTTGAATCCTGCGCCGTGGCAGGGACGACCGTGTGTCCATTGGGAAGGGCACTTTACACAAATTTCCTCCACTCCACCCAATGTTAAAGGGGTACCTGGCTTATAGACAGTGAAAGATCTTGTCAGAATGTTAGTGTTCTACGCTGTAATGCAGCTTGCACTGGGAAGGTTCTTGATTGTTAAATGTTGCCGGGTAATAATGCATTGTTAAGCGCTTTATACTTAGTAATAAGCGCTACATAAATCCATTCATTAGTATTATTATTATTATTTATACCAGACGCTGTGTGGAATCCTATTAGTATTGAGTCAAGACAGGCTAGTAATAATGAGTAAAAATATGAAAGTTTTGATTTTTTTGACTGCACTTTAAATAATTCAAAATTTCGCAGACTCATTATAGCAAAATGTTTATTAAACATATACCAAGTCGAGTGTAGGGCAAAACGGACCTCCGACGAAAGCGTAAACAGGATCAGGTGTGCCATAGAGGAGTAAGCGTCCTCTGCTGACCTGTCACACCCGCTGTGAGCCCTTTGTCAAAATAAGGTAAACGGGATTATCCATTGTCAAATCTAGTAGGAAAATGACAGTCTAACAAAGGGTATGAAACAAATCAGTCAACATATGACTTAGTGATACATATGTACTTTGTAATCGCAAACAAGGTCATTATAGCGACCGTAGAATTTTCGAAATGATGACATTAAACGTCAATCAAATCATTAACTTCAATCAAGCGACTCATTGATAATGAAACACACACACACACACACCATCTAATCAAACGCAAAAGTGACATACTACATTGTATATGTTTCGGATAATGTCAACTAGATCAACACATTGAAAGGTATTAATGATTTGTTTCAGCTATATGTTTATACTTAAAACAAAAGTGTGTTAATGGATGCATAATGTACGAGCTGACCAATGAAATGCTAAATTCAGACTGTACTCAGTCAACCCAATCCATTTGCGCATTAGAACTTTAGGTTAATTAAAGTTTTAAAATTCTATTTAGCAAAACTATCAATATAACGAATATAAAAATAAAGTCATTGATTTAGCATAATATCACATGTAGAAGCTTTTGATTATACTCTGCCTCAAAAGTATATAAAATAAGTACGCTAATCAAACAGCACAATTCGTGCCCATGGTAATTCCAGCAGACTATTCGAAGGATTGATCACAAGTTCAAGTTCAATTTATTCACTCAAACCATATAATGGTACATGAAGAACATAAAAATGAATAAAATATACACATGTCAGAGGAATATAACAAAACTTCTACAAATTGAAATTGTTGCGTATACTAAGAAGGTGGAAAAATCCTTCTGTTTTGAACAAACATCGAGTCTGAACGTAGAAGGATAATTTGTACGCTAAAATAGGACCACGGGTCATCCACTTTTTATGCAGAATCTAATACTACGCCGTAAAATGAAGTGAAAGTAGAAAACATTATGGGTGACTACAGGTAACCCACCTCTGCTTACACTCTGATTGGTGACCCGAGGCAACCTATAGTATTGCTTACACACTAATGGGTGACCTGAAGTAAGTTAGTACTGCTTACAAGCTGATGGGTGACTCAAGATAATTTTGTATTGCCTACACACCGATGGGTGACCAGAGTTAACCTATCACTGCTTACACAGTAATGGGTGATCTGAGTTAACATTGTGGTGCTTACATACTGCATGATGGGTGACTAGAGGCAGTAAAAGTTGTATCTGGTAACTCATCAGTGTGAAAGCAGTACTAGGTTATCTCGGATCACCCATCAGTGTGCAAGCAGAGAAAGGTTACCAGTGGTCCTCATTCAGTGTGTAAGCAGCATTAGGTTACCA
>CAJDSM010019770.1:0-13015 GCA_903981925.1 Ostrea lurida
CCCCCACCCCACCATGTTAAAACATTGTTAATTTTATCAATATATATTTACACTGAAAATGTTTTGTGTATCCCCTTCTTCCGTTATTTCTACACCCCCCCCCAGCCCCCCCACCCCAACCATGTTAAAACATGTTAATTATCAATATAATTTTACACTGAAATGTTTTGTGTATCCCCTTCTTCCGTCTATCTTTCTAACACCCCCCCCCCTTCTTTCCCGCTCCTCGATGTTCATTATGTAAAACGGTTAATTTCATCATGCAGATTAAAGGTGCCATGTGTGTATTTCGTTCTGCCTTTCTGCTTTTTTTTCTACCTCCACCCCTTCCATGGTGTAAATTTCATCAGACACATATAGATCTATATAATAGATGTTTTGTGTGTTGCTAATGGATAAGCATAGGTGTGGAATATAGATCATTTCCTTTAAACAATTTCTTCTTCCTGACAACGACTTTAAAAAGAACGCAATTTAGCATATTAAAAAAAAAAAAAAACAACCAACCAACCAACCAACCAACCAAAAAACCCAAAACAAACATTCGTGAGAAGTGTGCGAGCCGTATTTTTTAAGGGCTCAAAATTCAGATGTCAATCAAATTTGTGACGTAGTTTAATTTCCAAACTAACACGAACATTACGACATTTTTACAGCATCATACATGTAACTATAAATTCATGTTTGGCAACATCAAAGACCGAAAAATGAGCTCAGTGCTTCGTTGTTGTGATATGTTCAATTGCTGAGCAATCAAAGAAGAGATCTCAACATGTTTTGTTGACCAAACTCTTCCTTTATGTTGCATGTAGAAGTGGCTCTCTTTATCTTTTAACTTCAGAAATTCGAAAACGCCCCTTTTCGCGTGCTAATGACCTTTAGACATGATACAACAATGTAAACGTCCCTTATTGTTGTAAATTATGCAATGACATCATAAAAGAAAAAAAACCTCAATAAAATTGATTCGAACGTCAACAAAGTTTGACTATTGCAGAGTTCCCTGGTCTGATATTTGGCATGTCTTCTTGAAGTGTTAAATACATATTTGCGCAGTCGATAGTAATTCGGCCAGCATTCGGAGGTCCTAGGTCGTCAATACCTAAATACCACTGGTGCCGAATTGACCATGAACAGTTTGATTTGGGTTTTTAACTTTGGAGTAAAGATTGCTTGCAAATATATTCACTATAATGTTAGGCGTCAATATTAGTTCAGGAATCTTCATTTAACAAAGACTAGAAGTTGATTTTTAATGAAAACAATTTCAGAGTATATATATGCAACAGATTAGTGACATTTTTTTCTCCGATGTACGCTTTTGACAATGATTATTTTAAAAATCGTTGCATGTGATTCTTAAGTTTTATAGATATGTTATATACATGTATAAATGTATATACTGTATATGTAAATAGTATTAATTGATTTTTTCTTCTTGCGTTCTCTTTGGTCTACTTTTCGCTGTTATCTTCCAAAGTCCGCTTTCATCCAGAAGAATATCAAATTGTCGGAAAATTTATTGACAGTTCATGGTATCATGTGTCTTACTGCAAACAGTGTGGATGTCAAGTGGATTCAATTGACCTAAACTTTAAAAACTTTACGGCCATCTATTTGGGCAAATTTCCACTATGTCCAGCATGGAGAAATTACCCAAAGCTTTGTTATCTTATTCGATAGGTCAAATATGATTTTAATTTCTGATGCAGAACAAAGATAATTTCTCTACTCTCCTCATATCTCTTGATATCTCTCAGTTTCTCTCTCGATCTTCTACATCTCTCTCTCATCTCTCATCACTTTACAACTAGTTTCATGTATTAGCCAGAACATAATCGTTCTGTTCTGCTGACTTAAATAATTATTTATAAATCCCCTATTTGACTTATCGAATAAGAAAAAGACAAAGGCTTTGGAAAGAGTATCTCATGCTGGATCATAAGTGGTACAATTTGTGTCTCTAAATAGGATGGCGCGTAAAATGTCTTATTTGTAAAAGGTATTATAGGTCAAAACACGAGAATGAATTACAGTTTAAACATAACAAAGGGTAGTTGGAGAAGAGGTGCTAACAATATCAACAGGAGGGGGGGATATCATCTTTCGGTTGGTATGTTAATGGGTTATACCAGTTTTCTCGCTAAATCCAAACACGGTACTGATATGATAAGAAATAGCGGTTATTGATGATATCACAAAATCTCATTAAATAATATCCCATGGATGAATCAGCTCTCACTTGTGTTAACAATTGATGCACCTCTATGTACTATGGATATGGTAATTGATCTCACCTATTGTATGTCCATTAACCCAGAGTAAGCTTCCCTATACGTCAATGGATGAATCTGCTGGAGTTGCTTAATTGGACTTTCGCTAGAGACCGCCCGGGATGAACTTATGGGACGAAAAATATACCCATAGCATTAAAAATATACGACAAGGATAGTGCCCGTTCTGATGAAGAATGTACTGCGCACTGTGGAAACGGCGACGATCGCGGTCTTACACCCTCCTGGATGATGGACTTGCTCTCACCTCGATCAAGCGGTTGCCGTCTGTAAGCACCGAGAAGACGGGGTGGGTATATGGATAATTATATATCCTTCTTCCTTAAATTCTGTGAGTCATTTTCTTAAAAATATAAAGCTTTGTTTATAAGTAGGCAGCGAACCATGAGAATGCTGCGATGTGATCAGATGAGAGTAATATATAAAAGTGATGATTTTTTCATCTATCGCTATTGCTCGTTTGAAAAATGCATTCTCATAAGTAAATACAAAAATACTATAATAAAAATTAAATTGAAAACCCTGCTAAGTATTCATACCCACAATCTTTAGAGGCTATGCATTAGCTGAATATGGCTTCAACAAATGCGCTCGAGCTACTAGTTAAAGGCAATTAATCGTGAATGGAAATTATAATATTATTCAAGAATATGTTATCCATTATTGACAGATTAAATCTAGCAACCATTTATAAAATAATGGAATATGTGTCATCCAACTTGTATAAGGTCTTAAACTTTAGTATCATCATAGGGTATGAGTATACATTTAATAGATAAGTGAAATAAAATATAGTGAAAAAATGGGCGATAAACGCGTGATTCACTGTTTTACAGCTCTGTGTTGACTGAGATGGATACTTGAAATGGCATCGTCTGAAGAAAGACAAACTATCGTAGACTACACTAATCGATACAATGTCTTCGCGTCCGCAAGACAGCCAGCAAACACTATAACAGGAAAATAGATTGATGGAGAAAAATCAAAATACAAAATTGGAAAAGATGTAAACGCACTTATATGGTGTGCCTCGGTAGAACAAAACGTGTGGATTAATTTTTAGTGAGTGGACTGATTGATATCTAGTTGTCATAATACTTCGCACTTTAAGGTTCTCAGCCTCCCGTTCACGTTGAGCCTCACTCGCTATCGAGGAAGTGCAACGGAGGAATATGAGGAGGGAGAATAGGTATACGACAGACAAAAGATTCTTCTGGAAAGTCAAATCCGGTAAGGACCAT
Organism: Ostrea lurida; assembly: GCA_903981925.1. Classification (NCBI taxonomy): domain Eukaryota; kingdom Metazoa; phylum Mollusca; class Bivalvia; order Ostreida; family Ostreidae; genus Ostrea; species Ostrea lurida. The sequence continues at coordinate 3,536 of CAJDSM010019770.1, forward strand.
CTAGTTTTCTCATTCCAAAAAATTTCGGAAATGAGTTATTTGATCAATTAATTCCTGATTAATGACCAAAGTACTTAAAAGACGCTAGGCCGTGTCGGAAAGATGACGTAATGGTACATCCATGAAGCGATGAGATTTAAGGAATCTCTACTTCGTTATCTCAAACTTGAGGTGGTAGAAGAACTATTTGATAGATACCAAGGATAATAGAAGATACATGTAAATACTTGAAAGCAATTAGGTTTGGGACTTTCAAACTCCCTTCAAGTACATATTCATGGTTTAAGACGAGAGAATCTATCATGGCTTGGTGAGATAACGAACCCAAGTTTAACCCGACTCCTGTTTGCCATCAAAAATTGTCCAATACGATTACCATCAGGTCTTCATACTTAAAAGTATTTTGACTTATAATTATACTTTTATGCACCGTTTTGTACATGTAGGATTTTTCACAATCTACCTTTTTACAGTAAAACACTGTCCAGGACTATTGTGAACAACTAGTTTTTCATATGGAATACGAAATGACATAAGCATTTAATAAATCCAGTAATGAATTGGTGATTTTACTTCTGCATCATGGGAAATGAATAACCAAGTTGAAATCATATCATCAATTTGTGAGAGAGTCTGACTTTATATTAGAGGTTTTCGGTTTTTCACTAGCTACTGATGATATCACTTGTTTCTTGACATTAATATTGCGACAATGGGTCTTTACTTTACAATCACTTGAAAAATCCAAGCATTTTAACTTCAATGAATGTATGATACAACGGACTGAATGCTTAGAACAAAACTAAATCATGCTTATGTAACAGAATAATGCCTCTATTACTCACGCTATGAACACATGACAACACTGATGCAAGCCAGGCTTGGACAATGTTCTTGCACTCTTATTTTAACCATCTGCATTTTAGATTGCATATTACATCGATTCAAATCATTCTCACGATTTCAATGTCGAGTGAAGGTCATAGCTCCTGCCTTGCCTGTGCGCACCGTGGTCGGAGGAAAGAGACCCCACGCTCGTCGTAGATATTGACTTCTCACGCTAATGTTTGCCATGTGTCTATTTCCCCCGCCCACCCGTCAGAACACAGCCGTAAAGCCATATTGATGGTAGTCAAACGGTTTCTCATTATGACCCAGAGTGTCGTAATCTTCTAATCAATCTCGAATAGACTGTTAATTTTGCGATATATCCACAAAGATAGTGGAGGCTAAGGAATCTAAGCTAATAAAACTTGACCTAGAAAGAACACTGGCTGGAAGGCGTTGACAATCCTTGTAATAAGGACAACGACTGTCTCCACTGGTGCAACAGTCAGAAGCTAAATATAGCTATATGTTTGGGTCCTCAAACAACTACAACTATATAAGTAATTTTACGGTAGGTTATCCAATCTAATCACTACATTCTAATCATGAATTGACAACTATGCAATTCATGTTTATACTGTCTGGCCACAGCTATAGTTAATCCTCTCACTTCTTAAATATTAGCCTCATTGATCGATCTCTTCTCTCGCCGAGCAAAGAGAGTATGATGAATTTATAAAAAGATGACTTTCATCGTGAAGCACATCCTATTGCTGATGTTACTTGTTACGAATCACTGTGTATCAAAAATCACTCGGCGTGCCCCCCGGCAAATATTATACTTATTGTTTTCACACCAAAAAAAACGAGTCAAGAATTACAATCTTCGCTCTGTATTCACAGCAATGGTCAAAGACGCATTATCTCTCCTTTGACGTTATGAAATATTTCTTACATACGAATTTTGTAGAATCAGGACGTCATCAATTTATAAAATGGCGAATAGATGGCGGTGGATCAATCAATGAAAAAGAGGACTATGGCCGACGAAGGGTGAAGATAGCGAGGACAGATTGGTAGAAAAATTAAAGTCGAAATTCACAACCATAATTTTTCTGCAAGAGGAACTCGATAGCCCCAGTATGGTACTTATCTTTATCAGAGGTGCTGCAATTTCTCGGGAGTATGCAAGACATTAGACTTAAAATTATCCACATTTTTGTGATAAAAACGTATTACATAAAATTTTTTTGTTAAGAGCAACAGACCTTGGAACAAATCTCTTTAGTCATATTAAAATATGAGTAGGCTAGGAAGGTTTCCCAATCCTTAAGTATGATAACAAATCCAATGTCAGCTGTCTCTGATAGACGAGTTGTCGTGTTTTTAATGAAAAAATGTGTTGATTTCAGCATATTTTGGATCTTATGGGGTATTCGGATTGATGATGTTTGGGGGTCATTAAACCTTTAGATACAGCGCAAGCAGAAACCCAAAAATTATACACTCTGATTAATCTATATACTATTGGCATTTATTTTTGCAGAATAAACATTCTGTAAATTTCACTGTAATTGTCCAAACACTTGGCAGAATTTCCACCCTTCGTGGGCCTACTGCTTTGTTTACTTTTACCCGTTCCCCATCATAGTGTAAATCGAGAATAAGACGAAAAACAACAAAATAAAAATTCCCATTGTTATCATAACATACAAGCAGAAAATTTTTAGCGAGAATTATATTTTGATTATTAGCGAGGGTGTATATTCTTGTCGCTAAATTTAGATACTCGCTAAAATTCTCCAATCACCGTGTATAGCTCTACTCAGATAACAATTCTATTATCAAATACACTAAATTGTTATCAGGTCTAAATAACAATTAGAACTATTGTGAAAAAGAGAGCTCTAATATTGTGTGTAGCTGACAAAACTATACTTAAATACCGGCTAATACAGGTGGCGTCAGCTCCAAAATAAGGAATGGCCAGAACATGACTGTAGTAAAATATTGTACCGCAGAAAGCTGACGAAGGCAGAATCCCCACGAAGTATGGAAAATGCCGGAGGGACAAGAGGACCTACTTTGGCCACTCTGCGCTCAGATCTGGATACCCTTACCGAAATGAATATGACAGCAGTGCGGTATTTAGTGTCAAAGAATTGTTCCAATTTAATTCCTCTCCTTACAGAGGGATGATTGCCACAATTGCTTGATTTGAGTTCAGAATGGTTATGGAAAGGCACATCAGATAGTACCTTTCTTTATCAGATGCTGTAAATTCTTTGGTATTCCTCTATCTTGGAGTCTGACCCGGGTATGCATGATTGACAAAATTTAATAATTTACTGTATAAGGGTTACTGGTAGGTACTTATCAGTGTCATATAATAGTGATATCTGGTCACAATATGTTTTTCATTGAAGAAAGATTTTATAAAAGATTTTATTTATCTCGTGTATATCACACCGTAAATGGATATATTCATTGGTTGGTGGTCCATCGTCATCCTTCTAGAGGTCGATGGCACTATAGCAACAAACTTGAAATCTCTTACATATATTAGGAGAGGTTTCAATATAATGTTTCTGCAGGTATTTGGGCCAGTGATGCTCTTAGATAGAAGACTTCGTTATAAAACATAAATTTTCCTTGTATATTACACTGATATCTAACCTCAAGTTTGATCGCATGTTGTGGCCCCATGTTATTCCCAAAGGGCCGATCAATGAATATGAACAAGCTTGAGATCTCTCACTATTCACGATAGGCGTTTCATAATAAATAATCAGCTTTTCTTAGCCCAGAGATTCCTGCTTAAATGAGAAGATTTCTATTAAATGATGATCACACCCTAGTTTTGAACAAATCTTTTGTTATTATATCTGCTCTTTGAAAGGAGATGAGGTTCGACATTTAGAATAAATTAAAAATTTCGCTAGGTTCCACAGTAGGCTCAATGTCAAAGATTATGGATTTATGTCGGCCGGGTGTCTGGACAGAAAGAAAGTAACGAAACAATGATGAAAAGAGGATCTTATGAAACAAAAGCGACCGTAACAGGACGAACGACGATATTTTGAAACCAGGCGAAAAGCCCGCTCAACGTTATCGGCTTCAGATGGAACTAGAAAAATGTCACGTTAACTGGCAAAAAAAGCAATTTTTGAGATTTGAAGATGGGCCTAAAGGGTGTCGTGAATTATGCTTTAACTCGATAACACGTTTCTAATTACATTTATTGAGGTAGTAAGACCACCTTAACGTCCACAACATAATTTAAAGTAAAACAAGTCAGCGAGCTTTCATTTCGATAAATCTGAAATTCTTCCCAAATTTGGTGGCGTTTTTGAAAACTACCTTTCGGTGAATATCTTTTCACCAAAGTTATATCATTGTAAAAGTCTAGAAATTATGAAGCATAATTCAAACTCTGATGACGAAGGCAATTTGCTGTATCGGAAGTGAAATAACAAATCTATAGATGTAAACAGGGCAAAGATACTACGCACCAGGTGGGGATCAACAGTCTCGTGAAGTCGCTAAATATAATCAACAAGAAATACAGAGAGATTGACAGACATGCTACGGGCAACGCCTGGAGGAACGCACCAAGGCATGAGGACATGCCTGTAGGGATAAAGGTAACAGTACGCACTGTCCGGACCGGTCACACCTACGCCGTTGAGCCGATGTCATGAGCAGGTAACGTACGGCGAAGACAGTCCGGTGAGTCAAATCAATGTGTGAAAAACGGTTAACATATGATTATGATAGCACATCTCAAGACGCAATTTGATCAAATGCAATAGGTCATAAGACTAATGATGTATTAACTATGTATTGTAAACACCAGTACTTAGTTAATATTTGTTTATTGTCCTTCATTGGCAGACACGTAGTCAATCTCATTGATGATGGACCCGCTGATATATATGCTGGTTGATGGACTAAGCAAGTTTAGACCCTTATCTGAGACACTAATGGCTCTAAAACAATGTAGAAGGTTACGCTGTCTTGCAACAAAAAGACCATTCAAAATATTTAAGATCATCGTAAATCTGAGCTCTTTGTCGAAGGAGCTACACTGCATTTGTATAACCATATTAGGTATTGATCGACGGCTGTACAAGAATACCGGAGACTCGGACCTCACGACACGCCCCGATCACTGAGGGCGTAACGTCTATCCAGCTGTAAGCCACCCTGGGCATGGAATCTATTATTAAATTGTAAATTTAATAAATTAATCATAGACGAATGTATAAGAATATAAAGTGTCACCAAGACTGCTCAGTGGAACTTAAGAACATAAAAGATTGCATACTAAGGATAAAAATAGATCGGAGAATTTTCGGAAAAATAAAACCCAGGAAAATCTTCCGCGATATAAAATTACTCTGGGGGTCACAGATCTGAGATGTTGGTTTCAATTTAGACGATCCATAACACCCTGAATACAGTTCATGTTTCTGTTGCAAACCATTAGCATAGTAACAAGATTATTAGTATGAATGATAAAGAGAGTAAACGCACTCATGCTACGACTCATTTACATATATTCTGATATTCATAAATAAATATACATAACTTGGGGGACACAAATAAGGAGAAATTAAATGACAAGCGATATTAGGGACAAGCTAGCCATTAGAAACGTCGGCACAAAAACAAAATGGATAAACAGAACGACTTACTATTTAAGACTGTACACCTATTTTATCCACTGTCGTCGCTTAATTCCTTCCTCCACTGTCTTCTTCATTGTTCTTCGTAATGTTGTCATTGAAGATGGTCTCAGTACTTCTAAGCGTATAAATCCACTCGCTTTTGATTATGATCGTTGTTTGGATGGAGTCCAGTCTATCATCACACATCCTAGAAGGCACACCAGAACGTCAGAGAAGCGGATTAATTAATTAGGACAATGGAAAGACTGGTATTAGCAAGGTGTATCTCGGTCACATTATATTGAATCCCGGACGAATTCCTCTCATGTTGCTGAGAGATCCTGTCGCTAGTGTAGGGTCTTATACGCCAGCCATTGGACCTGGGTAGGGTATGCGTTGGTAATGTTTCATCATAACATAATATACATGTTGCGTTCAAAGCACAATAAGCCGACACCGTGTAGTAAGCTACTATCCAGATATGACGAACGAAAATCAGGTTATCGTGGTATGCTGCTGTCAGCTCTGTGTAGGGAAGAATTGTAAATTGTTGTTAAATTACCACTCTTCCACGAGATGTTGAGGGAGCTTGAGTAACAGTAAGTCCATGAAGTATGCTCGCGTTGTCCATCTGGTAAAGGGCAACGAGAATAACAAGGGCTAGCCCTCCGGTGGTGAATCCTGGTTCAATGTTGCGATGGGGACGTAGAAACTGCGGCATTAGATATCAAGACAACACTAACCTTAATGCAAGAAATAGATAATACTTACAATATAGTTGTCAATATTTATAAGGCCAAACGCGTGTCAATCAATGATCCTTAATAAGGTAAGAATCATAGCAGATTATTAATGTTTAATTCTACGACTAAGAAATTTGAGAAAAGGATAACTGGAATTTTGCATTATAATTGTGCGATTTAATCAATCTCGAAAAAAAAATAGTGATCCGATTGTTGTACCTCCATATATTAGCAGATTGATTGGCTTTTTAATTCTGATTTCCCTTTCACTAATACTAGCTTAAACACCTGAGAAACTTGTAGCAGCTTGCAAGTGGAAAAACATTTTCAGTCGTGGTGCAAAACATACGAGTGAAATCTGTAACCACTGGGAAACCAATATTATTGGGGTTGAATTAATAATATAAAATCAGGGATTCTACTTAACTCACTAATTGCGATGTAAACGTATAATGTCCTTTAAAGAGTTCGATCCAGGGCTTAGACTATGTGTGCCACGCATGCAATCCTCTCTGACGGTGCTATTTTGAAAAAAAGATAGCCATCATCATTTCTAAAGTAGCAACCCACAGTGGTAAAATAATGAAAAAGTGGGAATCTTACAGTATGCTTCGGGGGGATGCAAGTATATCTACTTTAACTAATTTCAGTACACTAGCGACGATTCTCTAGATAGTTATATGAACAACCTTTAAGAATTAGAGCTGATTTTTTCGATCAAACGTACCTGAACTAATAAGTAAGTCATTATATACTATAACGATTATTGTCTTGATTATAAATTGATATAAAAAATACATTAAAAAAGCCAATGAAATATATTGTTACCATTTTTAATCGGGAGTACTCTAGCTATATCAGCCGATAATATCTTAAACGGTAAAACTATTTCGAATGCATCATTAGCCGCAGAGGGCTACAAATTTTTGAGCACTAGCTTAGCAACTTCAGGGCTGTTGGTCAGTCAGGAAGTTGTTTGCGTGCACAGCATGCTCGTGAACGGGATCACTCCGTTTTTAAGGTCATGAATCTACGACAAGACGTGATCTCACTGTAAATGCGAGCTTCTCGGGCGAAGCGGAGCCACATTAACAAGCTATTCCATACAGGCTTACGCGGCCCGGGATGCAGAGCACGGGGGCTCTAACCCACGACTCGATACAGGCGAGAGCTCTAGATAGCATAAGCCTACAACGCGACCGTACAAAAAAATATGTTTCGCTCAGATGCTAGACAATTTAGTTGCAAACAGAGCAGGTGACACTCAACTAAACTGCTGGAATTGACCCGTAATAGATGCCCACACTGAGATTATATATAGCTTTGTGCTGGTTAGCACAACAGCGTGTTACACATAATACGATATAAACTGGAATTTAACCCGGAAAATCCTCAATATCGGTACCATTTTTCATCACCAGATCGCATTTCGACGAACATGGATGCTTCTTCAGTGATGTCTTCAACCGAATGTGGGAATCGAAACTGAAGTAAACTTTATGAAAAGTGTAAATGTGTGCCAAAAGATTGGGTATAAAAACTCGAGTAGAGCTATGTCTGGGGAGTAATCCCTTTAACTTTTGAGTTGAATATGAATTCTGAATTTTCGTAAACAACACTGATTAAGATACATATCGTAAGTTTCAAGGCTGTAATCATAGTCACATGAGCGATAACTACCGCTTTCCGGGCTGTAGAAGACTTCTCGGGGACTAACAGTCCACACAGCAGAGCCTCGACCCAGCGGGTATAATATATAATATACGTACCATTTTTATAGCAGGTCAGAACCTGCGCATTCTAGTTTCTTTCCGCCGCGGCGGAGGCTCGGATCGTCGGATCGGGCGTTTAGCAGTCTATGTTCGAGAGGATCGTATACTGGTGTTTGTTTTTTCATTTTGCCGCATGGCCAACTGTTCGTTTCGCGAGGCGTTCCGAGAGTGGGCGATCCGCGTGGTTTCGGTCGGGCGAGGGCGGGGTCGACGCGGCCGAGCGTTTATCCGCGGTGGGAAGGAGCGGGCTTTTGTTCTTTTTTTCGATCTTTTTTCGGCGCGACTCGCGGGGAGGACGTCGTTCGTTCGACGGGACAAAATTGATGTTGCTCTTCAGTGGAATCTCTAACGATGTATGGAATCCGTTAACATGAAAGTAATTTAATAAAGTGCATCAGTGTTAGTGCCAAAGATTGTTGGGGTCAAAGAACTTCGAAGGAATCAGAGCTATGCTGAGGGGAGATAATCCTTAATTTTGAATGCAATTTTAATTTTACCACTGCAAGTTTAAGATGACATATCCGTTATTTCAAGCTAGTAGGCATAATGGTCGAAATTCGTAATTATCAAACTAATACATAGTCACAAACACATATACAAGAATCGAGTTTGTAGGGCAACAGGATCTTCGACGAAACGAGGACAGTGATCAGGTGCCATGGAGGAGTAAAGCATCGTCTGCTGAACCGGTTCACCCCGCCATCAGTACGCTGTAGTCGAAACAAAGCAAAGGGTTACCTCGTCGCAAACATCAGTATGAAAATGGACAATGCTAAAAAGGGTATGATAACAATCGAGTCAACATATGACTTAGTGATAATCTGAAATCGCAAACAAGTCTTATATGGCGACGCTGAGATTTGTCGAAATGATGCTTAAATGGATTGACAAAATGTTCCGTTGGTTGCGTCAATATCATGTCAGTTTTGGAAACCTTCTGCTAACTTTCCTAGAAAGGGCATTAAATTCAAACAAATTTTACACAGTCTGTCGTTATTTATGTTGGCGAGTTCGTTCTGATTTCACAAAAGTTTATTTTCACAAAAAAAAAGGCTGGCAGTGTCATGGAACCTGTAATTAGAATAGGACAGTTGGTAACTGTTATTGACGCATACATTTTAATAACATACGATAGAACTAATAATATGTGAGTTATTATGAAAAATATCAAAGGGGCAACCCACCTGGAGCACATGTGCAGGTGCATTGATTCATAATAATTTTGATGTATCATCAGACTTGACCTTACATACCCTGTATGATAGTAGTGGAAAGACCTACATTAAATCGCATATGAGCTACTTAGCTGTTATTAGGTCAACTAAACAGTCAAGCCACTCCTATGTGTCTTGGATTTTAACAATCTTAATTTATTGTGGTAAATAATATAACACGCACATCACACTGTACTATGATATTCAAGACCTTTGCTAGATAATCCCACTAAATACTCCTATGTCCCTTACG
>CAJDSM010019771.1:7425-18848 GCA_903981925.1 Ostrea lurida
TTCGCGCCCCTGCCCTTAAAGGAAGTAGAATTATGTTAGTACCTTACTCTTTTGGCAAAAAGTCGGTAGAAATAATTCTTGTGTGAATTCTACCCGACCTTGCCAAAGGAGTAAGTTGATAATCTAGATATATTTCTCTTTAAGGGATATGGGCGCGAATTCAGTACAAAACTTATAGTGTATCTTGATATCTAATTGATAATAATATATTTTGACTCGTGTAAAACAGCAGTAAACATAAATTTCGTAGAAACCGTCGTAAAAATGTATTTGTTACGCAGGTATCACCGGTTAGCAGAGGATGCTTACTCCTCCATGGAACCTGATCTTTTGTCGGAGGTCCGTGTTGCCCTACACTCGATTTTGTATGTATGTTTTTTGGGACTATGATTACGATTAACACATTGTTCACTTCGCCATTTTAAATCTAAACTTTTCATTTTCAAAACAAAAGAACAAAACAAAGCACGGACATGCACATCTATATTTACATTTCACTTGACTCAGCTATTTGTCATAAAAACGAGCTCGATTACCCCATAATTGTTTTGCATCAATATTTTCAAAATTGTTTTTATTTCGATTTGATATGAATCTCATCAAGATCGACAGCACCAAATTCTCTCTACTTTAAGTTGAAATATATATACAACAAGAAAAGCCAGCCGCCGTTATTTTCTATATAATTCAATGGAAAACATTCTCGCTGCTGTTAAAAGAATGGTATGTTTACGACGTAATAACTAAAACACAGTGCTGTTCATCGAAAAACAATTTTCACACAGTATATAGTATATACATTGTCAAGATACGTCTGTCAATTTTTCAGGCGTTGTTTTCGAAAAGGTCCGCGACCTTCGTTAAATGAGGTTTTTGATTTTTTTTGGGGACTGTTTTAATATTGGAAATAAGTCTTCTATCTGTTCCAAAAAATAGTGTGGTTGCGCGGATTATGAGTCATCATAAAAGGAATATCGTTGTTTGCATTGTGTTAGTCATGACGGGAGTTTGTTAAGTTCTATAGCTTTTGTAATTCCGTCATTGATAGTAGTATAGGCGTCTGTATGGGGTGGATAATCAATCAAAATGTGACAGGTGATTGACAGGTGTTACTAAAAATAGAACAAAGTAAACAAAAACAAGTGACCTTGGCCTATTAAGATGTTAATGAAAGGTAGATAAGGTGCTATTTATCAAATGTTTGACAGGTGATTGACAGTGTTACTAAAAGAAGTAAAAGTAACAAAGAGTGACCGTGACTACTTAAGACAATGAAAGGAGATGTGGAAAACAACGGCATTGGAAAAACCCGAAGGAGGATTGAGCTATTATCAAATAGTTGACAGTGTTACTAAAAAAAAAGAAGAAAGAAAACGGTGACGGCTACTGAATGGACAATGAGAGGAGATGGGGTGGGTGGGTATGAGGTTTCTGATATGCTGTCTTTAGTATTTTTTTTTAAATTCCTCCATTATTTCGACCGTAATGAAGTATCCGTTATTATGACAATCGCGTCTGCTGTCATATTGAGGATGTATGGTTTGGTATGCGAAAGGTGACATGAACGGATGTGTATTGGTTTCTTTGCAATAGAGAACATGCCTTGTATACAGCAAATATGATTTGTAGACAAAATTGAAGATACAAGATAGAAACCGAAATACTTAGATAAAATTCTCAAACCGTCGGATTTAAAAATCCGCCCTATAGTAGCAGGACTTTCCTCAAACACACAAAGATCAAGTAATACCATTTTGCAAAAAGGTACCTAGTGTTATCAGTGATGATTTTCTAATCAACTACATCTCAGAAAATGTATAGGAAAACATAGTTCTGGATAGTTTTGATGTTACAATTCTCTTTACCAACTACCTAAATGATATAGGACTAGAAGCTGTGAGACTTTGGATTGACAAATGAGTGAAAGGTTTAATAACGATTTTATACTTAAAGATCTTCAAATAGTTTAGAAAATAACTACGTGCAATTTGATGAAGAATCAAAGGTACATGTTCAATTATGAAGACCAAAGTCGCACCTACCTATGCAACCTTAGTGATGAGTTATCTTGATTCTAACACACGCCCGACTTTCCAAAGAAAATTCCACGTCCGTAAAAAAACCAATTGTGGAGATCCACGTTGCGGTACATGTTATCTATTTACGGAAGTTACACTTGTGAAGTATAATCGTAGTGGTTTTATGAATTTCCCGTGAGCAGATCTTGTTCAGAATGTGTGAAAATAAAGGACGTATTATATAAAAAAAAAACAACAACCCACAGACAACATGGTCAGTTTAGTAGGTAAGTCTGGTAAAAATTCGAGGTTTTCTTTTGGTGTACATATGTATGTTAGCAGGTTAAAGCAATATATTTCAGTATTATCCAGATATGTGTATTTATTTCAGTTCTCCTGTCCAAAGATTCATGTACTACACCATTTTTGATTAAATTTTGTGCTATTATCATTTGATATTTGGACTGGTGCCATTTTTAGGTAATCAGACGCCCGTAAGCACCAGGGAGGCAGTGTTGTCAAACACACTTTTCTTCAACAAGAGGATGTCCTAAATGCATTTCAACCATCTGATAAACTCTATATTGCCCCGGTTGCCCAACCCGCCAAATACAGACAACTGGATAGATATGAGACAAAATTGTATTTATAGGTCATGGGACACAAATCGGTCTACAGATCGACAGAAACGTACTTTTGTAATCAAATTTGGGATGTTAAATCCACGTAAAGGACTTTTGAAAGCTGTATTTTGTCTATGCTGTCAATACCTACCGTTTTGCCTCCCGGGTTTCCGGACTCCATCGTTTAGGCCTCCATAAGTGGTTGTTGCGACACATGAGCCCTCTAAGTCCATTCCAGAGCTCTTCGTAAGTGAGACTGCCTTTGGACATGAGTCCAGCGCCCTGCTTGGCCACATTGGACGTGGCCCGCGCCAGAAGTCTACATGGAGGATGACCCGCGGGAGATGGGTAATCCCGCACTCAAATCCGTCTTAGCAAGCAATTGCGTTCTGTTTGCGTCTCGATCACCTTGCCCGAGCCCCTTTTGACTCGCAGAACTCGCGTTCCTTGATAGATCTGACGGCGGAGGAAATGAGTTTGCATCAATTCAGGGACTCTGACTTCAGCTTACTGCTGGACTGGTTTGATGGGAAGGTCGACCCAGACGAAGACGATTTGTTCTTGTTGAACCAAACGGTGAACCCCTATTGAATTAATAGGCTACTCTTCTCCTTAGATGAAACCAAAGTCCTATTGAAGATGAGAGAGGGGGAGGATGGCTCTCAGTCCCGGCTGGTCTCCGAACAGAGGTCCTGCTCCTATGCCATGAAGTTCGAGTTTGGTATCGACCGATTCATTTTTCACTAAGTAATGGCCCTTGGACTTTCATAAATTATCAGTTATCCACACTTTTTTCTCACTGCTTGCAGATATTCATTTGATATTTCGTACATTGCTTTTCCATACCACGTTACAGATCAAATTTGAATTTGGTATCGATCTATTTATTTTTCACTGAGTTATGGCCCTTTGACTTAGAAAATTTCCTAAATCATCAGTTTTCCGAATTTTTTTCTCACTGCTTGCAGATGTTCATTTGATAATTCGAACAATGCTTTGCCATACCAATTTACAATTCAAGTCCGAATTTCGTTTTGATCCATTCATTTTTCACTGAGTTGTGGCCATTGGACTTTCATGAATTATCAGTTTTCCGCACTTTTTTCTCTGTTCTTTTAGATATTCATATGATATTTCGTACATCGCTTTTCCATACCTAGTTACAGATCAGGTTTGAAATTGGTTTCGATCCATTTATTTTTCACTAAGTTATAGCTCTTGGACTTAAAAAGAATTATCAGTTTTCCACACTTTTTTATCTTTGCTTGCAGATATTCATTTGATATTTGTTACATTACTTTGCCATACCAAGTTATGGTCCTTGCCCTATCTAGGCTCCCCTTTACCATAAGTATGATATAGCCTACATAATGAAATTAGAATATTGTTGCGGTCCAATAATTTGTGTAATCGGTAGTGCACTATGTATTGCTATGCAATACTTTCAGAATGCTTGTCCTGGTATGGCATGATGCGAGAAACAGAGCAGTATGTCAGCTCCTGTGGACCTTGCAACGTGAATAAGCGCCCCCAGCGCCATGCCCACGCCGATATGCTGAAGTACCATGCTGGTGCTCCTAGGGAGAGGGTGCACCTAGATTTCCTTTGCCCTCTGCCACAAAGCACCAGTGGTTGTGGCTGAGTTTCTCGCCTGATTTTGCTGTCTGTTCCAATTGCAAGTGTTGACGGACTAGAGTCGAAACATTGAGGGTAAGCTTTATAGGGCCATCTGTGAATTGTTGCAGATCCATAAGGCGCGGACGACCCCTTACCGTCCCTCAGCTAATGGACAAGTCGAAAAGTATAATCAGACCTTGATGGATGGGACGAACACTTAGCCCAAGATGCGGGCGCTTTGAGCTCTGTAGTCAGTAAGCACACAGGTTATACGGCCAAACGATCATGATAGGCAGGGAAATCAACATGCCCGCAGATCTGATGTTTGGTACTCCACAGACAGACTCCAGTGGACATGGAAGCTTATGTGATGGCTTGGAGCGGGCAATCCAGACAGCCTGAGACGGAGCGTTCTGATAGAAATGGAGAGGGCATAAAAAGAGGTTATACTTCCCGTTCCTCAATACAGGAGACCTTAAGTCTTATGTTCTTATGATAAGGCTACAGTAATGGGCCTGTGTAGGAAGTAATTCCCTCCTCGAAGGGTACTGGTATCATCCTGAGGAAATTCTGGCCCCACCTCTATCGGGTGAAGACTAAGTCATCTGTTATGGTGGTTAAGCATGCCATTTTGAAGGGGTGTCGAGACCGCGATATCTTCTTATGGTTGTCCCGGGCATCCGATGGGATCGGATCCAGACGTACAGGGGAGGTGGGTGGTAGGTGTGCTACGAAGTGGGGGGGGGCTTCTTCTACTCTCCTAGTCTACAGAGAGGTGGGGTGTAGTCGTGTTATTGAAAGTGAGTTTTTTCTGGTCTGGTCCGAACCTTAGCCAGTCCCATGAGGGGGGGGGGGGGTCCGTATCACAGGCGCCGGCTGAGGTAGGCCTTAATGTTGAGCATGTCTCAGAACCTCAAGTGCTAAGTCCTCCGACCTTGACCCCTTATCTGGTTCAGATGCTTACTATGGTAAGGCTTGAGATTGATGATTTGTCAGGTTTGGACCAGTACATCTGCCCTCTGTGTTCGGGGGCAGGGTGCTGACAGGTCAGGCGGATCTCTGTATCTTTCAGTTCAAGCGATTATGATGTGAGCCCGGCGCTTATAAGGCGTGGTGAGAGGAGGGACCAGACGGAGTCCCCCACCCCGTCAGTGACAAATCACCCAAGAATTGATCCATGAGCCTCAGCCTGGAAGCGTGGTTAATCCCGAGGGACCAGTGGGCTTTCAAAGTGCCCGTACAGGAACTGTGGCGTTAAGACAAGGCAGATGTAGGACCACGCTATGCAGGTACACTTCCACCCTGTGTTAAGGCGTGGGGTGCGACCAATTTCTGAGGTGCGTCGCCTCTGAATGAGGGTTTTGAACTAATTGGCCGACCAATGTCTGAGGCCCAGCTGTAGTGTGGACGTCTTGGTGGATTCAGAGAGCACCGCCCAGGAACTCACTGAGCCTAACGCCACCCTGTCTTCTGACCTACAGGAGGCCATGGACGCCCTCTGTCATTTCGAGTGATTGGATTCCCCGCCTACTTACTCTCTGATGGACGAGCTCCACCCTGCGATGCTGATCCATTGGATAATGCAGGTCCACCTATTGAACCGGTTGGGGGCTGCGGACAGTTCGGCCCAAGTCCAAGGGCGCTACCTCCGGTCCTACGGCATGGATGCCCCGCAGGTGTTGAGAGGGCCGCGACGAAGGGACCTGGAGACCCGGCGAGAGCACTAGGGCAACAACATCCCCCCAGATGTCCTTCACCACCCCAGCAGAGGGAGCCAGCCCTGCCCATGATTCCTTCACCAGTAGTCCCTGTTCCGGAGGCCTGTTTTCCGATGGACCACGCTCAGAATTTGCGCTAACGAGGGCCCTGCTGTATGCGGATGGCGAGATCTGCACTCCTTTGGCAGATGTCCGGCCCGCAGAACATCAGCCCGGACATATGGTTTAATGGGCGGAAGTAATGGATTACCCAGAGCAACCAGGATCCCTCCGGCGCCTTTGGGTGTATTTGGCTACAGAGTTGTAAGGTTTTTACGCCGCCCTGGATACCATGACGTTTCAGGAAACGACCGGGCCCTTATCTAGGCGGGCGCTTGCTGTTCTCCTTGGCGAGTTTCGGTCCTGTCCACCAGGTTTTTTTTTTTATTTCGGAGGAGTGTCTCTGGGGGTGTTACGCATCCACCTAATATAAAATGTATTTCCACATTTACGCCGGTGCAGGCTATGGACCTCGTTCTTTTGGGAGAAAATAAGGGGAGTGAAGTAGTTGTGGGCGAGTCGTTCTAAGGACGACTCGCCTGGCCACCGTTGTGACCTATGCCGTGCGCGAGTTTTGCACACGGCCTTAGACATATGACACACTGGAGGCAGCTCTTGAGGTGACAGACCGTGTTCCTGTATCGAGAGATTCCACGTGCGCTAGTCTATGTAGACCTTCGGGAGAACCCAGGATTCATTTGTTTATTGTATATCTTTATTCAAATAAAGACAATATTGGCGTCCAACGAACATCTTGGAATTCGTTGTGTGCAAAGTGTGGTGTAGCATGACAGGTTTGCGTGGACGCCATTATGAATAATTAATGATATCCCATGAACGACACAAATCTTCTCATGTCAAATGAAAAAAAAAATGGATTCAGCACACCTCAATCCTTAAGAAAACCCATTTTCACACTTCTGGCTCAGATTTGCTTACTACTCTTTAACTAAGCCGCTTTTTGAGAAATGGCACCAGTCTAATACATCTTGAATTGCTTAGTATTTGCTTTTTCGTTGTAGTAAATGTAGTTCTTCTTTCTGGATTTTTGTTTTTGCCAAGGGCGTCTAACAATTACACCTGTGAAGGTAAGATTAATTACATCATTGATTTTAATTCGATAAATTCAACGATCCTCAAACATGTCCAACACATGGTTTTTGTTTTCAGGATGTAGACCTAGAAGGGGACCTGAAGGGTTTAACTGTGAAAAATGCGAGAATAGTACAGAAACTGCCGGTATGTTTTAAACTAAATTGCAAATGAAAGTTCAGGTTATTTTCTCAGGTTCGTAAACAGCCACATCAACTGATTGAATATATTCGAAAGATGTAATTGAACACTGGAGTCGAAAAAATCATAGTTCAAATCATGATTTGATGACCTGAAAAGGGAAACAATCATTGTATGTATGTGGTTTTTTATAGAGCATCCCACTGACTGTAATCTACAATGTTATAGACATAATAAGAAAAGAGAAATATAAAACATAGATAATTGTTATACTAAGTAATATTTTCATTAAAACTTAAACGTCTTTTTCGTGAAGTGGATTAAGCAACCTAATAACATATAATGGAAATGAAACCGTGATCATAATTCAGTCCAACTTCCTATCCCGGAAGAGCAACAGAAGAACCACAAAGGTGGACTTCATTACGGGCTATGTTCACTAGTCAGCTACACTAGTAGTTATAATGTGTTCATGTCATAACGATCAAAGAGATGATTTGTAAAATGTTTTATATCTACATGTATACCTTCTATTTGCAGACTGTTCTCTGTGTCCTACGATGACTTCCGTTCATGACTGTCGTAGTACTAGTACAGAGGGCGTGACAAGCAATCCTATTTCCGGTTCCACCCGTTCATCACGCAAACACTCTACGATCGGTACTCATACAATTTACCAGTCATTGATTGTCTCTGTTTATGTTTGCTAAGCGATCCGATATCCTGACAATGGTCATACAGAAACGGGCTTATCTTTGTAGTTAGAACATAAAAGATCTCATATTAATATATTTGTAGATTAGAAAGAACCATTATCACCAGTTGCAAATACTGATTATCTATTATGCAGCAACTGAAAAAAGAATTGCATAATTGTTAGTTGAAGCACCTTTTGAACTGGTGTGTATGTACTACTGATAGACGGAGGTATATAAAAATTGCAATGTCAAATCACGCAATACAGATATCCTCCAATGTATATAATATCTTTATGATAAATGTTTACCTGTTTCAGATGAGAAAACAACAATGTCCATCACAAGACTCGAAAATGGACACACCACTAGTAAAAGTTTACATGTCACTACAGTATTCACCGAAAAACAAAAAGGCTTGTGTATGACCAAAAAAAAAATCGCATTTGTATCTAATAATTAATAAATTGCTTATTAAAAAATAAGGGGGTATTTATTTCGATAGGTACTGAGAAAGGATGTGATCTCCATACAAGAGGTATAACTCCATCTCTCTATTTATCTCTAGATAAGAATACATGAAACTACAGCTTGCATACTACATGTACATGATTTATTCCCAAAACGGTTTTGAGTGGCGATAATTTATCAAAGTTTGCGAGCTAGGTTACATGTACGACCGGGGCCCCAAAGTACGCGGTCTGAATCTCTTGCTGCAATAACAATAAAAACTATATTACTGATATATTGCATTTGTATGTACGTGTATACATTTACATGTCCATTGTTTCTGTTTATACATTGTAACGATAGCTATGTCCTTATGAATTTGTTACCGTTGTGAATAATGTGCATATGAATTTTTCTAAGGGCTGCGATTTAAAATTGAAATACAAAAGATGTAAATATCAAAATTAAATTTCATTTTTGAAGTTGCACGAGCGTGTGAACTGCGACTCCTCACCCCCAGCGTGCCTCATGGAGTACGCTAGCGTTACGATCTTCACCCTGGCGTGCCTCATGGAGTAAGTCTCACTCCTCCGGCGTGCCTCATGAAGTACGCTAGTGTTACGATCCTCACCCCGGTGTGCCTAGTGAAAAGTACCCAGTGTTATGATCATATATTTTCGAAAATGAAATATTGTATTTTTTTATATAACTTAACACGTGTCTGACAATGATGAAGATCAAGTGTCATTATTGTAGATATGGACCAGGGATCTGTGTTGGGACAATTCACTAAAACGCCAGGTAGGTTTGTGTAAAATTATATCTCTGTCCCAGATTGAATTGATTACATTAAAGATTTATACACTCTGGTTGACTTTATATCATACAATTTAATTAATAGTTTCCCTTCTTGAGTATACATGTACATGTAGATCATTGAAAACAAAAACACAACACCTTAGTTACTCTCAAGGTACAAAATTCATTTCGTGCATATTGTATTTTCAGATAATTAAACCGTCGAATTGACCTCAGTTATGTTAATTTAAACAAAGAAATGCTTTCTTCGTTAGTTTATCTGCTAGCATTGCAGAAAAAATCATAACCCGTGTTAGAGGGCTATAAATGTGTTTTTTTTTTCATCTTCAATGATTGCTACCTTCATCATCCGATAAACAAAGACAGAAAGACATTTCATTGTTTATAATCACATTTTCATGTATATTGGAAACATATAAACTAGATGTAAGAAGTTAAATATTATGTTGACCATTTTGTTACTTCAAACGCAACAGTTGATTAAACCTTTGACCTTGGAATCTCCATATTTGGTAACGATCATGCGGAACATGTCACTGGATGATGAAAACGATGTTAATTTCAAAGAATATAAGAGAAAAGATTCAGTGAATGTAAATATACTTGTATAATATCAGATTATACTATATTCAATGCCATGTCCATGTACATGTTTTCTTTGAAATGTGGTGCATTTACCCCTGTCCGTACGAAACAAATACTTTCATTACATTATATGCATCACAGCCACTTACTATTTGGCATATTACTTCATTTAGGAGTCCCATACCGCGCTTACCGAATTCAGACCTTTTGCATGTCAACTTCCCGCTAACTGACTTAGACATTGTGTGAAATGTTTAAGTCTTTATGTAAAATAGATATTTTTGTTATCTGTGCCTGTATATTATAGCTACTTGATATTTAGTATATTATTTCATCTAGGAGTCCAATTCTGTGTTTACTAAATTCAACCTGTCAACTGACGCAGTCAATAATATTTTTTTTTTTTAGATTTAATGATAAAAAAATGTTTTCTTCACACTTTCTCAAATAGCATATTACAATCTCTTGATATTTGATATATCACTTCATTTAAGAGTTCAATACAGCGGTTACTAAATTTATACTTTCTGCATGTCAATTTCCTGTTAATTGAAAACAGCATTAAAAAATAAAATTTGTCCTACCAAAGGATGAACAAATTCTCCAAGAAGCAGTTTTATTTGCCTAAGAGCGATGGTATCCTCAATGAACAGTAGCTCACAGAATGTTTGTCCTTTCTTGATTCTGTGAATTTATCTAATTGATGATTTTCAAATACACATTGAATTGTACAGGTTGTTCTTCGGGATCCATCATAGGGGCGGTGATAGGAGGGACCTTGTTTGGATCAGCTGTTACAGCCTTAGTCTTCCTATGTATCCGTCACAAATTACAGACCTTGCATAAGAAGTTAGTTTATTTCCATTTCTTACAAGTTTTTTTTACTCCATTGATGCTACTTATGGTTTTTCTTCAACATCGATATCCTTCCTTGTCTGACTGTTAATTCTTTATAGACATTCACCATCCAACGCTATGCAAAATCCGGTGTATCCACTTGAGGATAGGTTTTCCCAACGAATACCAGACACTGCACAGCTGGGCGGTGCTCATTATGTTGAAGTTGATGATGAGACGGTGAGATATATATAGATACTGCGTAATATCCTAATTGCTTAAAACATTTGTTGTCAAACCAACATACTATCCTTTGCAGTTGTGAGGCTACATCTTTCAAAAAATAAGAATTCATTGCTACTGCTATTCATTTTCGTCATCATGTGATATGGATAATCAACCTCCCAATTGAGTACATTTTAGAAACTTAGTTCTAGATAGCGATCAGTCATTCCAAAATTTATTTTGCTAAACATCACTCTGATTCTACGCACAAGTACTCTGAAGTTGCTGGAGTTCGCCATTGACGTTACCTTTGTAGTCTTCTAACAGTCTATTGGAATTTCCATGGGCACGAATCGTGTTCCTTTATTAACTGACCTGTTATGTTCTTACGAGCGTGAAATAAATTGCGAGCTGTGACCTTTAACTCGACATTTAGATAACGTATAAGCAGAATTTTTAGCGAGGAATTAATTTTAGCATTATTAGCGAGGGCTTTGAGATCGCTAAAATTAGATATCGCCCCAACAATTCTTTCCTAATCATTGGTAGAGCTTTTCAAAGTAA